>MQRK01234362.1:7609-19636 GCA_001938485.1 Girardia tigrina
GATTGTTCTTCCCTTTTGAAGGTAGTCAATGTGGATTATCCCGCGTGCATCCCAAAAAACCGTCGCCATAACTTTATTGGCTGACAAACCCACCTTGGCCTTCTTTGGCGCCGATTCACGTAGCTATATGATGAAATTTTTGTCAATGTCTACGTTCAGAACCAATTATTGATCGAAACTAAATAAATATTTTATATCAAGTGTTGTGACTTTTATTTTATGTTAAAATTTTATGAAGTTTATAAATGAATAATTGAACTTTATTTTTGGTTTTTTTATTACGAAATGACGTTTCCTCTATTACGAAATGAAATTTCCTCAATTACGAAATGAGAGGTAAAATCCTGTATAATAATTTTTCCAATTTTTAAAAAAGAACTAGGATGATAGAAAAATATTAATAAAGAAAAATGTCAAATTGCAAAATTAATTTAAGTAATTGTTGTAATGATATTAATAATGATATTAAAATGATAATAATGATATTTAATGATATTAATAAATGTTCGAAAAATCATATTGATGTTGTTAATACTTAAAACAAAAAAAATGTTTATTATTAAGTCATCAAGTATGAAATTTGTAGAACTAAAGTCATAGTTTATTGATAATTTACCATTACAAATATTTATGCAATTCATCAAAGTATGCACCCATATTATCGACACACTTTTTCCATTTCAGCAGTAGCTTGTTGAGGCCATTTGAATAAACATTTTGGTTGAATAATCTATAAATTCTTGGAAGGCCATTTTTACGGAATCTTCAGATTCAGATTTTTTTCCATCAAAAGGTGTTTCAAATTGAGGAAGAAATGGAAGTCAGTTGGGTTAGGTTGATGAATAGATGGATGATGAAGAAGTTCCGTCTCAAGTTCCTGTAGTTTTTTCACAGTTTTAAGAGCAGTATGTGAATTTGAATTGTCATGAAGTCAAGTTGTTTACAAAACGCGGTTGTTTTTCTTTTAGATTCCTCCTTATATATGTCAATGGGTTGCAGTAGACATCTACTGTGATCAAAAAATCAGGTTTCATGAAGTCAAAATGGATTATACCCGTGGAAAAAACACTTGCCATAAGCTTCTTTTAATGAAGGTTGTACTTTAAACAGTGTTTTTGCTTCATTCATGTCAACCTAGTACACTGAAAGTTTGCGATTATCATATTGGATTAACTTTTAATTCTAAGTGATGATTTGATTCAAAATACATTTATAATGAGAAAACATCATCATTCAGGCATCCGAATACTTTTGTTTCTGCTTTTAATTCAACTCATGGGAAATCCACTTAACTATATTTTTCACTTTATTAATTGGAGCCAAGTGATTCAACATTTTTTGCTTTGTAATAGCAAAGGTAAACGATAAATCATGAGGACTTTGGGATGAATCCAACTCCACGGTTACCTGCAGTTCGTCATTGTCTACCTGCGTTCATGGGCAACCCTGAGACTAATTATTGAGGTTTAAATTTCCTGAACGAATTTGAGACTCTCTTCTACGTAATAGCATTTTAATCAAAAACACTACTGATGTTTTGCATGGTTTCTGATGCTGAAATTCCACGTAGCAACTCGTACTTCATAATAGTTAAAATTTTTACCCTTTTTATTTTTCAAAATACTGATTATTAAAACAAGTTCAATAGCGAAAATATGTAGCAATCAAAAAAAACACTAAGCAACTAATTGTAACTATTTGAATTTATTGTATACATGTCCACGAATTTCATATTTGACAACATAATATTAGGTTGGGGAAAAAGTAATCCATTATTTTAATCCATTATTTTAATTCGATCCATCATGTTTTTGGTGTTAATTGGTGTGGAACCCAAACATCAAGTTTCTTTTATCGATCAAACAATTTCAAAATTATGCTCTTTGTCAGGGTATCATTTCACAGTAATTTCTCAAAAAAAATTTGCTTTTTTTTATTCAGTTCTGAGTTACAGGGTGTTAAAAATGGAAGTCAACAAAGAAAAAAATCGGTACATTTTACAGTTTTTATTCGATAAAGGCGAAAATGCAAGCCAGGCGGCAGTTATTGTGAATGGTGTTTATGGTGCCAATACTGTAACAGCTAATTACACGCAATTTTGGTTTCGTCGATTCCGTGGAGGCATTTTTGATGTTAAAGATGCACCTCGCACAGGTAGGCCTATCGTTGAAAATTTCGATAAAATCTCGGCAATGATCAAAGTTAACCGGCATGTTAGTAGTCGTAGCATCCCACAGGAGCTGAAGATCGACCACAAAACGGTTTTAAACCATTTGGGCAAAACAGGATTCAAAAAGAAACTTGATGTTTGGGTTCCACACCAATTAACACCAAAAACATGATGGATCGAATTTCCATCTGCGAAGCCTCGGCCAAACAAAATGAAATCGACCAATTTCTTATACAGATGGTTACTAGAGATGAGAAATGGGTCACATACGACAATATTGTACGAAAACGATCGTGGTCAAAGCACGGTGAAGCCCCTCAAACGGTCGCCAAACCAGGAATAACGGCCAAGAAGGTTCTACTGTGTATTTGGTGGGACTGGAAAGGAATCATTTATTATGAGTTGCTTCCGTATGGCCAAACACTAAATTTAGATCTGTACTGTCAACAACTGGACCGTTTGAAGATAGCAATTGATGAGAAACGACCAGAATTGGCCAACAGAAGAGGTGTTGTGTTTCATCACGACAACGCCAGACCACATATGTCTGTAGCGACTCGCCAGAAACTCAGGGAGCTTCGGTTGGGAAGTTTTAATGCATCCAACATATAGTCTGGACCTGGCACCAAGAGATTACCACCTTTTTCGCGCATCGCAAAATTTCTTGAGTGATAAGAAATTGGGATCAATAGAAGATGGTGAAAATCGATTACTACAGTTTTTCGTTAATAAGGTCCAAGACTTCTACGAAAGAGGCATTATGAAGCTACCTTCAAAATGGCAACTAATTATACAACAAAACGGTGCATATTTAAGTTCAAGAGGACAATCCGAAACATGTTAAATAAAGTTTTGAATTTCACGCCAAAAAATGGATTTCTTTTTCCCCAAACTAATACAAGAGATTTAAAAACCGAATTCTTCATTTCTTATGTAAAGGCAAAATGTTATATTTAAAAGTTGTTATTTTAAGGTAACAATATTCCCTTAAAGATCCTCAAAATATATTTTATTAATAAAAATATTTCTATTATCGTATATTTACATAAATTATAAATATTGAAGCATAAAAAGCTGCTTTACATACACAAAAATTTGGTTAAAAAGAAATAATGGTTCGTATATAAAATGTTAAATACATGTAAATAACTTGTGAAGACACATGGAAAAGTAGAAAAACTAGAAATTAGAGAAAGATTGAAAAAAAGGAATTCCTATTCTTCACATGTATAACTTTTCACATGTATAAATTTTCACATGTATAACTTTTCACATGTATAAATTTTCAGATGTATAACTTTTTATTATTATAATAAAAGCAATGTATCATCTTTCATTGTCTCTTTGAGAATATGAGACATTGGTGTAATGTGTTGCGGGAAACATTTCACTAAGTTATACGTTATGAAAAATAGTTTGGGTAAATTAATACAAAATTCAGTTAACTTTTAGTGTTATTAGTTTCTACCAGTAGATAATTTAATGATTACAAAAAAGAACAAAAAAAAAAGTTCCATAGTGTATTGCGAATAATTTTTATACATGAACAATTAATTTCAGAAAGATCAACTTATACAACATGGATCTTTTTATCACACAGCATAACTAAAACGACCCATAAAATGTATAAATAAAACTAGATTTTAGATCACAAAATACAAGGAATTATTTTCAAAAATAGATAATGATGACCTTTTGATTATTTTTGTCAAGCATCAACTCAAACTTAAATATATCCTCTTTTAGGGATAATCTAGATATCAGTTTAACGGAGTATTTAGTTTTTATAAAAATAAAAATTCTTTAAAATATATCCCTAACTTTATTTTTATGATCCTAATTTTATTAAAACAAATTTTTATACTTTAACATGTATAGTAATTTTATTTTCATTATTTTTTTATTTATATAAAAATAATTCTAATTGTACTAGTAATAAATGTTTTCAAGACAATTTTTATAATCTTTATAGAAACAAATGAAAAGTAAACTAAAGCAAAAAAATATAATATACATGAACCATCGTCATCATAAACCAAATACCATAACAGTGAAACTGGTGGATTGCTCAAAGGAAGTCTAACGCAGCTCTATTGTTTTCTAATGGAAGTAGTTGATTGAACAAAAAAATTTTATTGATACTTCTCAATAAAGAAAATAAAAAATAGCTATTTCTCCTGTACAATAGATTCCTATAACTTCTTGTGAAAAGTTAAATGACTGCATTATACAGAAAATACACATTTGACTCTCTTACAATCATCTGTTTTTAGCAGATATCTTGTCACCTCATTAAGGACATTTTTGAATGTTTAAGATAAAATTATGCTATAGCATTAAAAATTTGGGTCTCAAAAGCACATAAAATTACGTTGTTTCTCTACGACAAAATTAATAAGTCTCCCCGACTGTGACAGATAATTGCGTATGACAATTACACACAGGGTAGTGAATCATAGACTCAGTATCGGGTATAAACCATTTGACAAATACAAAGTTTTCTGATCGTCTCACACGTCTTCAAATGCAAGAGTGCGAGCTTTCAATGCACAGGTACGATTCGGCTTCTCTCGGAGAAATGAGCAGTCATGTTTCTTCGTTCCGTGATTCTGAAAACTTTAAGCTTTTTTTAACGCACTTAGTGCAATTTGGAAATGGACAATGAAACATTCTCTTATCCGTTATATTATCCAATTGAAAATTCAGCACCACACAAGGGACCACTCTTGGGCAGTCCTCATCAGTTTCACCGACAGACACTGGGATTCAAGTTCAACAGTTCAAGTACGTCTCTCTATTTTTGCTCTTTGTACTACTTGGATGTTCGTATTACCATTACTTTGGATTCGATAGTAGACGAAATAAATAAATTTTCAGACACTTTCATCACAGCAAACAACTCTTTCATAAAACTGCAGTTTCGGGTAACCAGTTTTAGACATATTTAATTAATGCTCTTTAAATCTTTACTGTTAGAAATTCCAAAATAAAAGTATGAAAACGTTTGAAGATTATTCTAACACATTTTTAAAAATGCTTGCTGGCATCCATTAAAATCTCTAATTTAATTTATACAAAAAATGAAAGGTTTTGTAAAAATGACAACGAATGCAAATGTTTTGAATTTTAAAAATAAAATCCCCATTTTTCAGCTGTAATTATCGAATCATTTATCGAATTCAGTGGAAAATTTATTTTAAAATTATTAAATTTTACAAAAGATTCGTTTAAGTTTTTGAGGAGATCGGATAAGATCAAAAACATCAGAACAATTGCTTTACCAAAGATCTTGGGTCTGAAAACTTTATTTATTGAGCAAACCAGAGTCAGACAAAAATGATAATGAAAATGCAAAAAATATAAATCAGAAATAAAAATAAAATAATAAAAAGAAAGAAAAAATAATTTTTAAACTACTGATATTTATAAAAAAAACGGTTTTTTATTATTGTGTTATTCTCAAATAAAAATAATAAAATATATAAAAAACATTTGCATCTTTCAACATTTTTTTTGGTTATTTTTACCTAATAATTTTTATAACCAGACATTGAAAATATTAATTATAATTTATATAATTCAGTCATTATTTTTCAATAAAATCTTGATGAAAATAATTTCAGTTTCACAGATTTCATATTCGTGATTTGCGAAAAATAATTATTTGTAAACGTTGACATCTCAGAATAAACGTAATATTTAAATGAAAATGAAATTAATAAATAATTAAAAATAAGTTGTTTTTTTGTATATCAAATATCACTTTGGCTTCATTTATATACAAAAGAAGAGAAATCAATTAATTCAGTTAATGCTAAAAGAGAGTTTAATTATAAACATCTGAAAGATTAATAAGACTTTGTGAAGAGTTTATTGAAAAATATTTTAGAAAAAAATATTTCAAATATATGTATTTAAATATTTTATTTTTTTCTTTCAGACTTCATGATTTATATACATTAATAAATGAGTAAATAAAAACCTTCAAAATATCACAAAAAAACAATAATATAAATTTTATAAAAGTACTGATAAAAAAATCAAAGCATGTTCAGGATTCAAAAAGAATTCTTTGAAAAAATTATAATTTTTAATAAAAAAAAGTTTAATTTTAAACATTAAAATATTTTTAAGAAAAAAATTTGAGATTAATTTATGTGAAAAGAAATCAAATTTATCAAAAGATATAAATAAATTTAATATAAACATAAGTCTTCTGTATAGAAGCCCAGCCAAATAACAGCCCACCCTAAGGTTCTATTTAAGGTTCTATTTAATTATATTTAACCCGTTAATCTGCTTCTGTATCTTGGTTTTTTCTTTTTGATATAGAAAAATTTCAGTTTGTAACTCGTTTAAGTACAAGAGAAAGTTATAGATCCATCTCAGAAAAGACAAGAGTTAATCAGAAATTTTTATTTGGTTTACTAAAGAATTTATAAAGCACAATTTCCGATTTTTAAAAATAAATAAAAGAAAATAATTTTTTAAAAATAACCAACTGATGACTTAAAAAGCACTCTGAAATCTTTTGAAGTTTCCAGAGTTTAAAACTCCTTCACCACTAGATTTCAAGACAAAGTTTTATTTTGATGGAGCAAACAACGTTGTAAATCTTCACTCAAGATAACTTCCAAGTTTGTAAAAAGGATTTCAGAAGGTATTCTAAAGAACTTGTCAAATAAACGCACATGCAAAATAGAGCCTATTGGTTTCTATTTAGGGACATTTTTAGAAGATAAAAAAAATGCTAAAAACCAAATACAAACCTATGGCTTTCTTTACGCAAAAATCCGGTAAATATTTTTCTGGGTAATATTGTAATGAAGATATATTGTAGAACCAATGCAAACCGAAGACTAAATTTGAAAACGTCTTTGACAAAAGGGAAAACATGATTCTATGGGGAAATCTCTAGAAAATTGAGTATGGAGTAAATTGAAAAAGGGATTCCGAAAAGCAATTACCGCATTTTTCCGTATATAAGACCCTTTTTTTTGTCAAATTTTAAAGAACATTTATCGCGATTTTTCAAAAATTAAGAAATATTACTCAAACACAAAAGATTTCAATTTATTTTCTCGAAGGTATTTGAACTTTTCCAAAACTTTGAACTTTTTTCCAAAACTGCACACCCAAAAAATAAGGGGGGATCTTATACACTAATCTTATACACAAATTATTTTTGAGGAGATTTATTCCGTTGTACCGTCTCAATAAATCTATAAATGGAAAGATACAATATTCCTTTTTAACCTATTAATTATGTCCACTTTCAAGCTAATTGTTAGTGCAAAGTCACATTTCTTGTCTTGTTCTACGCGCCTCACTTTTCCGGAGAATGACGAGATTCTTGAATTGCGTAAAGAAGTTGGTTCTGGCGGAAGGTTCTGAGAGTAGTTCACCAAAACATTATTTACTTTATTTATTTTTTCGTTTTTCATCAAGTTGGTGTTTCAAAGATTTTTGTTCGGATTCTAAAATTTTGATCTCACTATTTATTAACGAAAGTCTCAAACTCATTTCTTCATAAGTCATTCCTGCGATTTCTTCATCCATTTTATATATTTATTTATCAATTGTATGTGAAAATGTATTTTTTTATGAAAACAATCAATTTTTGTTCAACATGTGGAGCAGATGTTCAATGAGAACCAAGAATGCTGAAAAATATAATTGTATTTCATTCACAACATAAAGTCATTTTTGATCAAATAATTATTAAACCAGAACTATTTTTTTCTATTTTAAAAGTGCTTCTTTCAGTTTCTACAATTCATTTCTGATTTCCTCTGGTAAGGATTTATCAACTTGATCATCAAAGTATTGCTCAAGTTCTTCTGCCTCTTTCTTTCAGAACTCAGTTGGAACACTAAATAAATCTTCCAAATCGATATTCGAATCTTCTAATCCTTCGAGATTTATATCAGATGTTAGTGGTACATTTCCGATTGGAGTTTCGTTACATCCGACTGTTCCGTCTAATCGTTTCAAAATCCAGTCGAGAACTCGACTATCTTTATTAATATACCAATTGGTATTTTTAATCATTTATCTTACTCTCTCTTCGTTTTTCTATTAAAAGTATACATGAGTTTATACTCTGATTTTCTTCAAATTTTAAACCAAGTTTCATTTATGTAAACAGATAATGTGAAAATGTATTTTTTATTAAAACAATCAATTTTTGTTCAACATCTGGAGCAGATGTTCAATGAGAACCAAGAATGCTGAAAAGCTTATAATATTGGAGAAAGAAGATCATGTTTAGATATTGTAAATATTTGTCTAAAACCATCATCAAAATATCAAATATGAATAATTAATTTTTGGATAATGTATTTTCAGGTATATTTGTCAAACAGTAAAAAAATATTGGAAAAACATAAAATATAATACAAAATATATTTAATTTTATCTTTTAATATATTAAATACAAATTTTATTTTATATAAATCATAAATGAAGCTGTGTCCTCATCACAAAGCAATCGCAGTCCTTACTTAAAAAAAACATGACCTACTAAGTCATTATCAGACATCTCAGAAATGCTAAAAACGTTCATACAGAGCCTTTTTGCAGATATCTTAGGGTTAAAAGAAAATCATTTCAAAGTTAAAACTTCTCAAAATTTTAATAATGATCGTTCGCTAATGAGTCTAATTTAAATACACTTGTAAAGAAGAAAGATTTGTCACAAAATCAGTATTATCCACTGAATTGATGATATATACAGAAATTATTGCAAGTGTGAAGACTAATTTGATACTCGTCGATTAAAAATGTAAAATTCTACACCAAGATATGATGCTCAAAAAACATTTCTACCATTTATAGAAATGTAATACAACATAATCTTTCAAAACGATTTAGCTTCCCCTCATAAATCAGAGACAATGATCACTTACCAAAAAGCCGGTTTCCCAAGCTATCTAAAAAAGGATGGATGCATTCTTACAGACCATAATGATAATGGTCACGATTTCAAATACTTTTTATATTATCTTTTGAATTTTTGCTTGAGGCCGGTTCTACCGAGTGAGACTATTGTTGAAGAGCACTGGGATTTTGTGTCAATTGAGTCTAATAATAATTCACTTCCAGTAACTCATAAAATTTGGTATTGAATTCTGTTCATCGTAACTGTTTGTCGATAAAGTTCAGTTGATCCCCAAACGCAACGCCGATAAATAGGACGAATTTGGTTAAATCGGACATAAGTTCACAGAGGATAACAGATTTTTTATGACGGCTCAATCTGAGAATCTCTTTTATTCTTTATATAAAGTCTCTTTAAAGTCAGCCACAAGTTAGCGCATTTACGAGGCTAACCTAGGAGATATTTGTTATTAAAATAAATATATTTGAATAACTTTAGACCAGTTAATAAAATGAAAGTGTTTTTTGTATTTTATCCGATTAGTATAAGTAGTCTATCGCCGGTGTGAAATGACCTGGGATAGTAATCTCAAAAAATGAGGGGATTGTTGCTGTCCAATTAGGTTCGGTGATATTGAGAATAAAACGCTCAACGAGAATATTTTAGTGGAAGTGTGATTTGTGGAAATAATCAATTGAGATCTTGAGTAATGCTTGACTAAAAAGTACTTGTCGGCTCTGAGGCCAGGATATTACAAAAGATTCGTTTCTGGTAAATGTTCCAAAGAATTATGAATTCAGAGGAATGATTAATTCAAGTCAAGTATGGAAGAATCGAAATAGTGTATTTGAATCTGTTGGAGTCAACTGAGCTATTTACCAACATGGAAATGCTGTCATGGATTTAGGTTGCTTTATTTGAGTAGGATACTTGGTAAGTGATAAAATTGTATTTTTGGATTCTCAGGAAGTAATTTTCTTAAGTTTTTAAAAATTTTTAAACTTCTAATTCAATCAATAGAATGAATGAATATTATTATTGGTATTTTTATACATAAACGTCGAAGAGAAAACCTGTATAAAATAAATAAAATAAGACGATGCATTTCGAGAAAAAATTCTCATAATCAGGTTAATCCACACCATGTAATAAACCTGCACACTATACAGAAATACAATGGTCGTAGTCAATGGCCACAGTTGGGTACATTGGATCTCGTCCGATCTCCGAAGTCAAGCAACCAACGCCGCGTTAGTACTTATTTGGGTGACCGATAGGAAAATCTCGGTGCAATTGACTACAGGTCAGGTCAGGCAATCTGTCTGCTACAAGTACCATGTAAACCTGTAATACCTGTCCCATGGTCGAATAGTTGGTGACTAAACCGGCTGCCTCATCCAGAGCAACCTAGGTGAAGAGGTGTGTGGACACCTAGCAGGATGAAAAAAAACCTAGCCAAGGGCGGATCAGCTCCTTGGATCCAACGGCCATCCATACCTGGAGAGAAGATAGGCTCCACCAGATTCCTCACCTACTGAGATACTGAAAAATATGCAAACCCAAGCCATATGCTTGTGCATAATTGAGTGCCCCCACGGCCCAAAGGCTACGGTACCAAAAAAATACAGAAATATACTATAAATAAAAAACATTTTACCAATAAAATATTGGATTAAAATAAAATTATTTCATTTTCCTTAAAAATGAAGCAAAATGCACTAAACGCAATCAATTCCATTTTCGCACAACAACCATTGGTAGATATTAATTTTCATTTGAGAAAGTGATTTGTTTTCTCTATCGTACCGTACTTTACGAGATAAAGGAGATATCATAAAGATAACAATGGACAGCCAACCAAAAAGTAATCGAAAAGATGAAACTGCTCACACTCATTGCAATACACTCAATTTTGGCCTTCACATCAAACCCAAAACAATCCAAAATCTCATCGATAAAATTTGGCAGATCTGTCTGACCAAATGACAATCTGAGAGCACTTTGTATTCTGTCAATTGTACCAAGTTTGAGACTGGTGACACTCAGTATAATAGAAATTAATTTTTAATTATAAAATTAATAATTGTTATTTGAAATAACAACTTGGAAAGGAAAAAGGTCGATGAGTGATTGTCTTGCACTAACCAAATTTGTTAAAATTATTTAAAAAATGAAATAATGTTACTAAACAACCATATATTAAAAATAACATTTTTAAAAAAAAGTACTTCCTAATCGTAGTTATTAACAACACCAATATGATTTTTAAAATATTTATTAACATCACAAGTAGAATTGTCATGACAACAATTATTCAAACCGCCTTCACTATTCGACATTTTTCTTGATTAATATATTTCTAAATTCATACTATTTTTTTCAATAAATGAAAAATTTTTAGTAATAATTATTAATTATAAAGATTCTAATTGGTTAAAATTAAATCTAAACATTTTCTTAGAAAAGTGCATATTAAATTAATATACTTAAATTTTGAAATTACAGTAAAAATTAAATATTACATTCGAAAATTATTTTAAGTCTTTACTTTAAAATTAAATTATTTTTAATTAGTAGGAATTAAGGAAAATATCAATCGGCTATCTGTGCAGGAGAGGCACAATCCGAATCAACATACAACATGCACAATATCAACACACAATTCAAAACATTCCTCACAGTAACAGAAAAGAAGATCATATAAAAAATCATTTCTCATCAAGTAGCTTATGTTTCTGATAAGTTCTTCTGTACTCCTCCCATCCAAGAAAAATTTAATTTTTCTTTTTTTAAAATTTTTTTTTATCTTTAATATGTTTTATCATTATCTATCATCAAAACAAAATTTTCGAAAAACATTTGTAACAACGAATCACAAATCTATTAAAATTTATTTTTTACTAAATATACTTTCAAAATAGATATTATTTAAACAAATAATTATCTATACTTTTTCATGTTAAATATTTCATTTAAG
>MQRK01234365.1:29993-47768 GCA_001938485.1 Girardia tigrina
TATATATATATATATATATATATATATATATATATATATATATATATTGTATATATACATATGTATATGTACGGAATTAAACGCCGATCAAATCATAATCAAAATCAGATTACCGTTCTTCCATTGCTTTCTATGATATGTGCGGTGGACCTCCCACTGAAGTAGCTCTGTGCCGTGCTCAGACCCCCAGGGATAATATATATATATATACTAGGTTTTGAAGGAAAATATAACAATATATTTAAAACACAATTTACATAGTTGTAAACTAAATATAGTCAAAAACATGAGTAACAAAATCATTATAGTTTATATCTATAAAACCGGTAATTACAATTTTCTCAGAACGAAAAAAATTTACACGTATTGGATTGAAACAAGTTAATCTCAAAGAAGGAAACATTTCAAGTTCATAATGATTCGGAGTAGTATTTTTTAAAGCATTGATATTTATAGGCTCACCATAATCAGACGCCACTGTAATAGATTGTAAACTGACATTAGTGATATTGAATAGTAAACTGGATGGATCAATTGGTTGTTTACAGCCCATTATTCGACATTTTCCGTTTCGGAAGAGTATAATGGTATACTCTGGGAAGTGTAAAACACATTGGTACGGTTAAGTACCAAAATGGAGGTCTTTCGGACAATCTTGAGTAAATCCTTTATAATTGATATTACGCAGCATTTGTTAAAAATGAATGTCACTGTATTCATCATAATTCAAATTCCCACCTTGTGTCTATTTTTTACAATTGATACATTAAAACAAATTAATAAAAATTGCTTGTTTTATTATATTAAAAGTAATATATAAATAATATTATTATAATATGTATTGTTTTAATGCATCAAATAAAATAAATACAATAAACGTTATAAGATATCGCGACATCCAGATATTTTGTCATTATTTCAAAATCCGTTTGACAAATCAAGTTGCTCCTGCTGAAATGAAGTTATAGTTTAAATCATTTAATGAACTTAAACAGGCAACTGAAGAAAAGAAGATTGATGATGAAACAATTAATGGACCTAATAAAGTTGCTGAAGAGATAAATGCTGATCAATCTCGACTAGCCTAGACTAGTCAGGCTTCCTAAGCTAGTCGGACATACAATATTAGGTAACCTAGCAACCCAGACAACCAAGGCGCCAATTGCGGAAACCCTGGTTAGTCAGGCTAACCAAACTAGTTATTTTCAACCAAAATAAAGAGATGCTCCACAAAAATCTTCCTCACCATGGGTTTCTACATCAAAAAAATATAGAGGATATCAGATTTACTTGTTGTAATATCCAAAATCAATTAAATTGAGAGATCCGGTATATGTTAGAAAGAGCAAATTTAGCTATCATGTAAAGGACATTAGTGATCGCAATTAGGATCTTTTGAATGTAGCCCTACAAGAAGTAGGAACAAGACAAGATGGGAAGCTGAGTGAACATAGAGAACAATATTTTCGATCAGATGATGGATTAAAATTCAGAGATTTTATTGGTCATGGAATACTAGCAATGGACTAGTCAAATTATTCCATGGCATTTATCAAAATATGCATACAAGGAAGAAAAGAAAGAAATTGAGAAAATTATCCAATATGGAAATTTTTAGAAATTCGTTGGATTTAATTGTTGATACCAGTTGTATAGTTGTGTTAATAAATCTTCTAATAATTTAGTCTTGATTTTATATAAAATAGGTTAAAACATTTGTTAAAATGGAATGAAATTAAATATGTATTAGAGATACTAAAGCTGAATTTAGAAATGAATGGAGAAATGTTGTACTTGTTAATATTATCATCAAGAGTTGTATGTTAATAAATGTTTTAAATGTTACTTTCTGTAATGATTATTTAATTAACCTATAATTGAATTAAAACGTAAAAATATTATAAAGAATATTTATTTACATATATAAAATATATACAAGTGGATCATTCACAAGAAATAATGTCCATGAGGTAGTGTACTTACTCCATCTGACAAAATATGTCGTTTATCGTCAAACCAGTCAAGGATTTTCTTCCCCACCATTACTGTGGAGACTTGATGTTCTCTTGATTGGATCCTTCTCATTTCAGAAATTATATTGATTTGTTCCCGTAGCACTCTCATATAATCATGGAATCCGATTTTATTTGCTAACGTTGCCCGTTGAACTCCCTCGTCCCTCTTTTTGATCTTACCATCCACATCAAACGCATACATCTTAGACCGTAGTGCCACGAATCTAGAGATGATTTGACCATTGACCTCATCCTTAAACTTTCACAAGGACCTTTTTATTTGATGTTAGATAATTTGGATGGTTCTGTAGGTAGTCTGACGTATCCATATGTTGAACCATTTGAAAAAAAACTCCGCAAACAGATCTTCTGTATGAATCTGATAGACACCATATACGAGGGGTGTCCCAAAAGTTCATTGCATTAGCTGCAAATCCTGAAATTCATCAGCATATGTATACTCACAAGGTTTTCAGTGTATATAATACTACTATGGAAGTTTGATTTGTAAATGAGCTTCTTTGCCCACTTCCAATCACATACCAGTTCGATGTTGATTCTGTTGCGGATATCCTCCATTGTTTTACCAAAAACGCTATTATTATACAGTTTGAACTGATCTTTCTCAAAGTCGTTCTTCGCATTTGTCCTCAGATTTGTATTAAAGTCTATATATGGCTTAAGCCATTTTGACTGACTAAACTGAAGAGCCCGATGTATCTTTCTGACTACGAGTCCATTCCTTATAGCTTGTTGGAGATTGATGTAGTGGACCACATATCTCTGTCGATTTTCCAAGTGACAGAGCAGCTTCTTATGTTTTCCATTAGGAGGACATTTGCTCTCTGGCAGAAAAGGCAGCTGCTCATGTCTTGTATGGATGGATTTGGGATATTCAACATCGACTTCCAATATGTAGCCCAAATCTCCATTAGGGTCCAGTTTTTCTATTGTGATGTCTTCTGGTTGATCCACCCATTTGAAATTGTCAAAAGGTAATTGTCAAAAAGGTAAATTGTCATTGCCCAACACTATAAATTGTTTGCAAGTATGTTATATATGATGATACCTTGGATGGATCTTATTTTATTTTAACAGATTTTTAGATGGATTTTATTTTAACGATCTATAATATATTTGAATTGCATGAAAATTTTGTATCATCTGATGAGCATTTAGCTGAAACTGTTCCACTATCTGAAAATGAGATATCTGACTTATTGAAATCTTTTCCTTCATTAGGAGAACTTAAGTTTGTAAAAGATAATGACTCTTTGGACTCTTCAATCAATACTGAACTTGATAACTTATATAAAAAAATGATAACTCTCTATCTTTAGTTCGTTTTCTGAACGGTAAATTTATTAAATTAGATCAGCAGAACAATTTATCTCCTCGTAAGAACTACTGTTCTGACGTATCTGATATTTGTTTTGCTATCGGAAGATTAAACTTATTAGAGATCATTCATAATGATAAAACTTTTAAAGATATACAGGGTAAACAATGTAAATCTAAATTAATTGAATCTAAATTAATTATCTAACAGTATCAAAAAAGATCAACACTGTGAATAATCATAATTCATCTGATTACTCAATGTTTTGCGTAATTGTGGTATTATTAATTCAATTTTATCCATCGATGATGCCTCCAAACTTAATTTTGACGATTTTGAGAATTGGAGCAGAAAAGTTATCAATGATTTACCAAATGGCTCATCATTTATTAAAATGTGTCAGGATAGTTTTTTGAAATTAATGAAATGGAAATTATCATCAGAATTTCATGATTCAAATAACACTATAGACAGTGAAATGATTAATAAAATGAATGAATTCTTACTTCTTATTGAAACTGCTTCATCTGATATAAATTCTCAGAAAGATCTTTTAAAAAATGTGTTATCAAGTGTAAAAGAAAGTAATCCCCTTGCTTTGGATTCCGCAGATAACATTGGGACATTTAAATTCGTAGATAAAGTAATTAAGTTGAAAATTAATTATTTAAATGCTAATCAAATTAAATTTAAACTATATCCCAAATGTAAATTAAATTGTCCACTTTCTTCAAAGACTCACATAAGTGAAATAATTGATTACTTAAAAAATTCAATAGCTTTAAATAAAAGTAACTTTCAAAATCGAGAAAAAACAGAGACTTCTTTAACTGCTTCCTCAATTACTCTAGTAATGCTGAAAGCTCGGAAGCTGCAAAATCAATTGACACTAACGTTTCAAATTCAATCACTAATATTGATAGACTACTTAGATCTCATAAAAAGCATAAGGAACCCACAGATCTTTGTAACAAATGACGGATGATGTCTGCAGTCAACCTTGCCCTGGTCTCATGTAAGGAAAATGCAGATATTGATCAACATAATACATTAAGAGACACTTGTGCGTGGTTTGCAGATGACGATATTGACTTTTTATTTCCAAAATTTTGAATTCTTCTTAGCACACGCATATTTCACCCTCTACTATGACCTTCTTATTGTCCGCTTCTGCAGTTCAAATAAATAACTTTCCAGATCACTATTTCAACTCCAATATTCTATTTTGTCCGGTAAACATCGAAAATACTCATTGGATCCTATTTGTCTACGATAAATTACAACTCATTTCTTATTTCATAGATCAAATTTTTGCTGGTCGTCATATCGCTAAATAAATATTTTGAATGTTTGATGTTTTGTGTTTGAATGTGCATGTTGATTTGGAAATGTGTCTCTCCTACCCAGAAGGATGATTAATATTTGAATTCTTACTATCTAAAAATGTTATATTTAAATTTATTTTTAATTTAAAATAATTTTACAATTTTAAATAAGTTAAATAGCTAAGTTCATAGCTATCCGGGTAGCAGTAATACCAGTTGCCAGTCACGATTACGGGAGTGAAGAAAATTGAGATCCAACTGCGCTATAATGGATTTACAAGTAAGAGTGGCTCCAGATTTGTGGAAATATCAAGCGGTTATGTGGAATGGCGAAGTGTATGTGATGACCAGATTAGGGTTTGTTCTATCCATTGCTCCAAAAGTCATGTCAAGAATAATTGAAACGATTATCAAGGAAAGCAGACGATATCTGCTTCTCGGTATATTGATGATTAGGTCATTGCGGAAAGTTCTTGTAATGCAGAGAATGTAGTAAGAATTTTTCGCGGTTTTGGATTGGATTCTAAACCCAAAGAACGGATTGGCTTAGAAAATGTACAAATTATCAACATAATATTTGCAATAATAAAGGCAGAATAATATTTTTCGAATATTTTATAATTTGTTTTAGTAAATTAATTTAACAAATAAAGAAAATAGCTAGATAACCTAACGAGAAATCGATTAGATTCACATAAAAAAAATCTGGAAAAAAAATCAGAAATAATTAAAATCGTTTTTTGGAGAGCTTAAGGTAAAATTTATTTTCTTTTACTACGTAACCTTCTTAAAAATTTTTGGAAAGTAATATATCCTGTTAAAGAGAACGTGACTGAGTTACTGCTTTAATTTGAACAGGTATTGCTCGGATTGAATTGCTTTTGTGGTTGCACCAGGGAACTTAGTGTTCTTTTGATTATTTATTTCTTGAGAAAATAAAGCTTTCTGCAACTAATTGTTTACAAATTGAATATAAAGAATCGTAATATAATTTATCTGATTCATGAAGATTGGAAAAAGTAATTGAAGCTGTGTACAAAATTATTCATTGATAATAAAATAAAATTAAAGAAATTTTGTTTTCTTTTCCTGTATTTGTGTTGGATAAACCTTTTGTTTATTGGAGTCAGACAACAGAATTAAATTAAATAAAGTTAACTCTACAAAATTGATTTGAATACACAATAAGTGTATCTATTTAAACTTTATTGAGAAATGAAGAACAAAACTCTTGAAATAAAACTATATCGAATCATTATCAAATCACCAAAATTCAGAAACATAAATTTAATGACCTTAAAGTAATGCAGAAAAGCAAAAACTCAAAAACGTTTTGGATTAATATTGATTGTAAGTTCTCTGTAATGGTATGTGGCATGTGTTCATATTCAATGAAGCTGTGTCCGCGAAAGAAATTTTCCATTGACCAGAAAGGATGATTTTCGGATAAACAACGTCTTGACTGTATGTTAAGTTCTTAAGTACATCCAAACTCATATTTCCAAGTTTTTGGTACGTTCAGTGTGAAACGAACATGATCCATGTTGATACTACGAACTCTCAAAGCGGCCTGACCACGGTCTAATTAGATGTAATGAACCTCTGAATGATGGTTTGTAAGCTGGGAAGAAATTCACAGTGAAGTGGTCATGATGTCATCCAGCAAACGCACAATGTCACTTTTTTGAAGCGAACAATTTCGAAGAGTTCGTTTTACAAGTTAACCTGGACCCAATCATTTGTTTTTGCGTTTCCGGTTATCATAGACAACCCGTTTCTCATCTGATATCAAAATCCGTTGCATTGAACCACGGTTGAGTTATAGCCTAGAACAAGCCGTAATTTGCCGATTTTTTCACATTTTGTTGAGCTTGTGATAGATTTTAGACCATTTATGTTTTTCTTGTTCATTTTCTGAAGGTTCCGAATAATAGTTGTACGAAAAGTTTGGAGTTCAGTGGTCAGTTGGTGTATTGTTTGTGTAGAGGTCGGCCTCAAGTTCACCAATTGGATCAGGCCGTCTACATGCTTGGTCGTCCATGCCGGATTCTGTAACGCAAGGGGACAGAGAATGCTCAACGATACAAAAACTTTACCGGTGAGTGATGGCGTTCGAATATCACATGAGCCGCCATCTTGCCCGTCAGCGCAATATCCGATATCGAAAATGTAATCAAACATAAACGTTTTATCTTTATCGATGTATATTTGTGCCTCATTCAAAGTGACGCATGTGAATATCTGATTCATTTATATTTGCTCTCGCGTGTTTTGTGGACAAATTCCGACGGCCACGCAGACGCTCGCATCTGAAGCGTTTATGCTGTCACCCAATACTGTCATTTCGGATTGTATAATTTCCGCAACAAGAATGACATTTTCTCCACGAACGTCGATTATTCCCATCGGAATCTCACAAAAACTTCGACCCTCAAAGATTCTTTGAATAGTTTTATGCAATAAAAAATTTTAGAATTCATCAAACATCTTCAAATACCCGATATAGACATTGTCGTATTTCAGAGACAACATCATCAATTTGTCTAAATCATCAAGGAGACTGAAAGTGCCAAGTAAATAAGGAATATTGTTCGCTGAGCGAATGCTTTTCTACCAGGGTTTTTGGATAGAAGTATAAGAGATCGTATACAAAAGAGAAAAAACCGATGTTGAATTACAAAAATCGAAACGAAGTTTATTAAAGAAAAAAATGATGATGAGAACTCCTAGTGAAAGATAATATTGGGATCAATTGTATATTAAACCCGGTCGGGGTTTAATAATAATTGTCTCAATGTTCAAAACAGGTATACTGGGTGCCATGTGACAATTTCTAGAAGAGAAATAAGATCCGATATTGGGGATGAGATTTTTACAGTTAAGATGGGGACCTGTTACTTTGGTAACCTGTGCTAAGCCAGTCGGACATACCTCCACGTGGTGTCCCTGAGAAACTAGAGCTTGCTCTAGGCTAAAGTGTCCGAAGCTTGCCTTGTTGGGGTACTGACCAACATAGTACGGGGGCTTGGGCCTGCAATCCACCCCTCTAAAAGGCATTGCTATCCGAGCGGGATGTTGAAAAAAATCTGACAAAGCCCACTATTAGTTGAGGGGTGAAACCCAATGATACACCGACTCGGCTCCTTTGGCTTCTGTGAGGCGTGTGCGGATTACCGCGGGAGGGAGGCGTACAGTTAAGATAATCTGTGCATGATTTAATAAGTTTTGAATGTAATTTAAATGTTGGATTGATGAGCAGTGTTACAATAGCTGAGTTGTCTGCACTTGATGCAATATTCAAAGTTGTTGAGGGTGCGCTTTTCGTGGTACCTCAGAAATTTATTTACAAGACAGTTGTTGTAATAAGATGAATGATTTGCATACTTGTCAAATGTTAGCAAGAGGTTATAATTGATCGGTGTCACCTCCTCAGTATTATCTTTTAATTGGAAAAGGAAAGTTGTATATATGTCATATAAATCAAGTACATAATGTATATAGTATAAATATAAATTAATGAGATTAGTTAAATAAAAATTATTATTGTACGAAATAATCTCAGGAGGATGGTGCGAATAGAGCTCAAAAAGATTTATGGTCCAGCCTCGATCTGTTGATAACATCTCAGTTTCTCGGAGATAATCAGAGTCACTCATTGATGGGTCATCGATGGATTTGGTTAAATTGATAATTGAAAGTCAAACTTTATTGATCTGATCGGTTCGGAATTCCGTTTGTTGGATCAGAGAGCTGGAGTCGATGATACTGAAATTGTCGTATGAAATCTAGATCACTGCATTAAGTGCATCAGCATATGTCGTGAATGCAACAACTGGTTGTCACATTGCGGAGCTCGGGAATGTGATGGGTTAACTGACTGAAGTGTCGGTTAATGTTTAGCCCGTATAGGTTTTTTAAAGTGAGGATATCTGAGTGGAACTATTACTCAGGTATTGAAATCTGCTCTTCCTTCTTCTGACACTAAAGAAGTGGTCGTGAATTCTTTCGATGATATTGACAGAATTGTCTGATTGATTAATGCTGACGACGCTACCGCATCTTCATAAAACTTTTTAACAACCGATGAACCTCCATTATGAAACGAAATTAAATTTTTAAAATGAAAAAGCATTTCACTGAGACAAATTTCAAACTGATGAAACAAACTCCAGTATGTTATCAACTTTTTCCATGAGAATCATGGAATCACGATTACATTCGGCGATCAGTTTCCATCTATTGTGATTGCAATTCGGTTCGTTAGTGACTCTTATTTGTTTTTTTCCACTATCTGCTTTCAGGAAAAAGATAAAATTTCGGTCTTCTTTCAGAAATCAATTGCGCATCCAATCAATAATTTTAGTCCTCAAGAGGACTTTTTTTCGTTCTCTTTCTTTGACATACGGTCGAATTCTTGTTTCTCTGCGAATGAAATTCTGTACTGATGATGACGAACATGAATTCGTGAAAATCCGGGAATATTCCCGAGAATTATTAATTAATTTCTTATTATCCGTATCATTTACAATGGAATTAGTAAAGTTTAAATGCTTTTGCTAGTCTTTTGGTGATATAAAACTGATTGATAATTTCTCACTATAAGATTTATTATTGATAATTCGCGTTTTATCAACTTCTTTCGAGATCGATTCAAAATTATCCGATTTAACGGATTCGTTATTCATTAATTCTGTTTCGAATAATTTCATTTGAATTCAACACAATCGAAAACGTAAAACTTTATATTTAAATAATTGTGCGGTGATTCCGCTATTATTCAAACAACAAACTTTTTACATTATATATATATATATATATATATATATATATATATATATATATTTACATTCTTTTTCTTCATACTAAAAAATTGTGTTTTTTCGGAAGTATTTACATTAAAAATTTAAATTTTGATTTTACTTAAATTTTTAACTTAACTAAAATTCCTAATTAATTACTTTAATTAATTTATTTTTAAAAACATATTTCTTGGATTTATCAACCAAATATTTGACGTTCGGGGTCCTCTCTCTCTATTCCAGGATTCTCTACTTCTGTTGTCTTCAGTAATTGGTTTTCGAAAGTTGAGTTGTACTTTTTTCACCGTAGCTGCTTTGGTTACCTACAAGTTGGTTGTAGATTTCAAAAGATTATTACTTGTAGGCGCTGTATGGAACATCCTGAGACTTTGGCTAATGTTGCGTCTCTCTGTGGCATTCTTGAGTCCTTTATCAATGTCCGCCACGACTCTGTAGTCGATATTCTGAAGGCTAAAATTCAGGAGTACAGCAATGCAGAATCAGATGGTAATGTTATGAAACGATGAGTTCCATTTCCAGTTAAAACAGATCTTATTATTTTTTAGTAAAATCAAATTCATTTAGTTAATTTAATTTTCTAATAATTTATATTATTTTGTTGTTTAGTGTTTTTCATTAATTGAAATAATAGTCACTACAGAGGTATTCCTTAAAATGACGGTAAATTGTTCCATAAACAAAATCTTTTAATTTTTTATTTTTGAATTGTTTTTGTTTTAAACAACATTTAAAATGTAATGAAAAAAATAAAATTTCGTATACTCTATTTAAACAAGAAAGACACGAAGGTTAAAGAAAACTGGATTCAGACTATTGTCACAGGATCATTGTCACAGACTCTAAAATAAGATAGTTTAGTTTCTGTTGATTCATACGGATATTTGATTGTGCTGTTGGAATTAAAAAGTTTAACAGTTGATCGAGAAGAAGTTATTTCTCGACTTACAGAGAACATATCTGGCGACTGGTTCGAAATAAGGAAAGTTGTCTCTTGCTTGATATCTAAGGGGGTTTTTAGATCAGAACCGGAATAATTTAAGTCGACTGGTTGTTCATTATCGAATTCAAGTCTTAAAGGAGAGAGAGAAGTATTGGCAGGACCACGAGTTGCTTGGCGAAGAGATTTTAACTTTCTGATATTCATATATATACACATGATAGCCATTGAGTTAATCAAGAAGAACGCTGTTCCGGCCAAGATTGTCCAGAGCAGACTGTAATTTTTTAGATTATATGATGTGCTTCCCAAATTATCAACAACGGATTCTTCTTTAATTGTAGAAGATAATAAATCTTCATCATTCCGATTCTGTTCATAGTGAGGTATATAAAGGGTATCCGATGATTTTTCTGTTTTAGTGACTGAAATGTCTAACTTAAGAGTTCTTAATGGAGATGTTGATGTGGATATTTTTGATGTTGATGTATAAATAGGATCCTTCGGAACAATGAACTTGATGTTGTAATTGTAATCATTCTGAGTAGTATCAAGACCAACGGCAACATGCTTATGGAAGTCGATCGGATAGTTGAAGGATTGGTGTAATCTTGGTATTAATTCATTCCAAATGCGGAAATGCGCCTGTTCGAGATTCGCTCTGATTGAAATACCATTTGAAGTTTTGAAATCTAAAATATATATGAAATTAATAAAATATTAAAACTATATTTTATTAAACAAAAATAACACCATTTTAATTTTAAATTTTTATTCGAAAACATGTTTTGCCACTTTTGTGGCATCTTCAGTTCTGTATTTAATTAGAAAGTTATTGTTTATATAGAAAGATGACCATTACGTCAGTGTGTTACGTCAAAATACTCTAATATGATTGGACGAATCACTTTGCACACTTAGACTAGGTTTACATAACTTTATCAAGAGTGCTTCAGTAATTGTCCTTTCATAATTGTGATCAAAGTTACTAATCAAAACCCGAAAATCATTATCAAATACCCTCCTTTGAGTTCCATGACATTTCACTTTGTGGTCCAAAATTGAGCTTTTTAAATACAGAATTAAATACAGAACTGAAGATGCCACAAAAGTGGCGAAAGATGTTTTCGAATAAAAATTTAAAATTAAAAGGGTGTTATTTTTGTTTAATGACTAAATTACCATTTGATTTAAAGAAATTAAACTATATTTTATTGTTTTAATTTTTAATAAAGCGTCTTAATTTATAAATAAAATTTGTTTACCAATGATCCATTAACTACGTTAATAAAATGACGTACATTATAACATATAATGTACTTCTTTTTGTTTATTACAGTAATTTCAACCGATAATTATTGTTATTATGGTTAATTAGAATTTTCATATTAAATAAACACAATTTAACCACGATTAATATCGGTTGAAATTACTGTAATAAACGATAGAGAATAGTAAATAAATGTGTACCTTTTCAATTAAAAATTACGGTGATACTTACTTTTATCATTTAAACCTAAGCTTTCAGAAAAAAAGCTTTGCAGTCAGGACGGAATTAAATAAAAAAATAAGATTATTAAGAACACCAATATGACTTAATATTTTTATTATTACAACACGTTTGATTTTCTTCAAGACAATCTTTGTAGGATTACATCGGTCTAATTAATTAATGAATTTAATTCTATTATCTGAGCAAATGTAGAATTAAATAAATTGTTAAAATATTTATTCAAAATTTTAAAGGTTAAAAATTAAAATTAATATTAATTATTAAAAACATATTAATTTAATTTATTTATTTAAAAATTGTAAATAAAATTGATCACCTTATTTAAAATTTTACAATTCTTTTAAATAAGAAATAAATTTAAACAATTTATATTTTCAGATAATAAGAATTCAAATAAAAATTCAAATAAGAATTCCAAATCAACATACACATTCAAACACAAAACATCAAACATTCAAAATATTCATCAACCTTTCGACTATGATTTCATGTACATTATATATTTACTGATAAATATAGATATAAAAACGCTCATTAATTTTTTTTAAGATTTAAATTTTAAAAAAATATGAAAATAAAATATAATATTATTTATAAATATTAAAAAAACCTTGTCTTAATATTAAGAACAACTCACAAATAATTTAAATCAGATCTTTAATATTCATAATAAACTTTTAATAAATTTATAATGCTTTTAATCAGTCACATTTTAACTATCTTCTCTTTTGATGAGTCAGGCTCGTCATGCGTTTTTAAAGCCAAACTATGCTTTGACAGAATAGATATAATTTGTAACTTAAAGTTTAATTGATAATCATATGTACTTTATAGAGTTTTTTTATATTACAACGTTTTTATTGTTTACTCATTACTTTCTTATTTTTATTTTTTCCTTATTTCTTCTTCTAAAACCTAACTAAAACCTGAAATTTATTAAAAAGAATTATCTACTTTCAAATAAAAAGTAGTTTAATAGGTTTGTAAAATATTTTTTTTAAAAAAGAACCAGCACCAATTTAAACTGACCCAGAAACTCAACTTAGCTGTCTCTATATGCTCAAATATTATATTTTCATGTAGTTCTGAGCTGTGTTAAAAATTTCCCTTTCCTTTAATTTTACTGTCCATAAAAACAAATTTCTAATGATTTAAGTTTTGAAATAGCGTTTCAAAGACCATTGTATCAGAAGGAACAGTACGAACTAAACTATTCGGTTGAAAATTTTCAGTCAGACTGAATAGTTAAAAATTCCACAGGGATTTAGGTGAAGCACATACCAAAAGGTTCCCTTTCATCGGCCAGTTATTTTGTTAACTCAACCGACTCGATTGAATAACTAATTCCAGTTGTTAACCAGACATCTTGTTTCTTAATTGATTAAATTGAATTGGTCATTCTCAAACAGTGAATTCTTCTTGCTGAATGCACAATAGTAGAGGTTTCCTCGGTGCCTTTCTTCAATGAAAAAAATATCTTCTTATATGTAAATTAATCTTTCCTTTGGGGAAATGATAATTTCACATACTTCTTCCATAGTAATGATTAAAATTAAGTAAATTTATAAATGATAGTATTTATAAGCAACATGAAAAAATTGCGAGAATTTAAAATGCTTTTCGAATTTTTGAATTTTAAATTTTTATAATCATTAAAAGATTTATTTCTTTTTCTATTTTTTCTGTCAATGTTTTGGGGTACACCATATATATATATATATATATATAAATTGAAATTTTGCAATCATTATATAAAAGCTAATAAATGCTTTCAACAATGCGGAAGAGGTGTGTTTGAACATTAATTGAGGGATTAAGGGATTTGATCAATATGCTTCACAGAAGACCTTTTTCCTCTTACTTTTGAAATTATCATACAACATTTTAAAATTGTTAAATTTTATTTATATTTTAATATTTGAAAATTAAAATTATTATCAAAATCTGAAGTTAAAATATTTTGACTTTTTTGTTTAAATTGGATAATTTAGTCAATTAAAAATGAAGATAATTGTATATTAAATGCCGATTTTATTAAAATAAATATTTACTTTGTGTAATGTGAGGAATATTTGAAATTTTGATATTTTGTGTAGTGTTTGCATGTTTGAATGTTGTGTGTTTATTTGGGATTGTGCCTCTCCTAATCAGATGGATGATTAATATTTAATTCTTATAATCTGAAACTAATTTATTTTAATTTAGATGTAATATTCAAATTTATTATTATTGTAAATTTTATATAATTTTATTAATTGTATTTTTGTAATTTTTAAGTAATTAACGGATAACATCAAATAGTAGGTGGACATGAAATAGTAGGTGTAATGAAGTTTTCAAAAAATTTTCCACCTACTATTAAAATAGTAGGTGGAATCAAATAGTAAAACAAAAGCACCAAATAGTAGGTGTAAACCAATATTGGGCGCCTTTTCAATTTTTTTTCCACCTACTATTAAAATAGTAGGTGTCCTACTATTTCATGTTATCCGTTAAATCAAATTAACGTTTTTAAATGATTATAAAAAGTAATTTTATTTTGGCCAATAAAATTTAAAGTAAATATTTTAAATAAAATAATCCTTTTCAAGTTAGTTCAGATTTGGGATGAAAAGTATTAAATATTGATTGATGAATACTATTGATTGTCACAGAGATAATCCAAATTGTGAATGTAATAAATGTTCTAGTAAATGTGTGAGTTCTCTTAACATGCAATATAAAACAAATCTCCGTAAATAATGACATTTATAATAATTTCTTAAAAAACCTTAAGAAAATGTTTTTTTCAAAACTTGTTGAGAATTTATTACATTGTATGTCATTTTTAAAATAAACTCATTCAAACGATATTTGAAACAAAAAATGTCCGACATTTTATAAGTTGAAATATGTCTGCTTTGTTTACTTTTATTCTACGATTGATTGAATAAAGTCAATTAAAAAAGATTATTTTCTAATTTGAAGAAATCGTATTCTAATAACTGATGAAAATTCGTTATTAAGTGGTATTATTATAATTATGTTTTTCTTTTTCTATAATTACTTTTCTTATTATTGATAAAAATGGATATTCTTGTTCCTCTTCTTATTATTATTGTTAGAAGGTGGTTAAGATAAATTTTTGAACATTAAAATTTGTTAAATTTAGAAATTATACAAAATGAGAATTTTTGTATATATATATATATATATATACGTTGTGAGGGATTGTTCTGGGTATGATGTTTTCAATGTTGTTGTATGTTGTCTCTCCCAAAAATATTTGCAAAATTATATTTTATTAATTTCAAATAAGTTAATGTATAAAAATTTCATAAAAATTAAAAGAAGTTGAATTCAGTAAAATTAAATAAATTTGAATGGAAAATAAAATACGCAATTGTTTTAATAATTAGAATTTTAAAAATTGTTTAAGAATTGGTGTCTGATTCAAAAATTTTAACAAAGACTATGAGGAGTTAATTTTTTGTTCGCTGATCAAAATTTAAATAGTTTTTTTTAAAAAAATAATTATTTGGCATTGAAATCAAATTCAATTCAAATAATCGGGTTACAATTGTACTCGATCTGATTGGTTGTCGATCAGAGCAAATGATTGCTGACAGCAAAAATTTCAGAAAAAATCATTATTATCGAAATAAGTAAATAAAAAAATCAATCATTTTTTGAAAGTACAATCGAATCGATTATTTTTTTTGAAACAATGGTTTTGGTCACAAGTGTTTATAACGAAATAACGAGTCAAAAGTTGCACGGTTTTGAGATTGAGTATTTTACAAAATTGTAAAATAGAAATTCGAATTCGAATTTTTTTGACAATATTGAAAATTGAGTTCGAGTTGTTTTTTCATAAAATAGTATTTTTTGACTATTTAAAGCCATATATGTTGAATTGTGAATCTAGTATCACTGTGCGCCTCTGCTACTACCGTCGGTATTCGGGGCAACTCCGAGATCGAGTGGAACAAATTAATGTAAAATACAGTAGCGTTATTAATATATTTTTGGTGTTGCAATTTAATCTCTTGATATCGAACCTAACAATTATCGTTATTATCATTATTTTTTATATTTTTTGATATGAAATAGTTATTTAATAATTTCAAAATATTTTAATACATTAATAATTTCTTTGAAATTTAAGAAATCAATTTTAAAGAAATCCAATTAAAAAACCATTATTTCATTAGATTTCATTAATTGATGATTTAATAAAAGTATATAAAATAAATATTGTTTTATTTCAATATTGAAATTAAAAATAAACGAATATTTTTTTTATTAATTTATTAAATTAATTCTCAGAAAATAATTATTTTGGGCACATGATAATTTATAGAAAATAATTCAATCTTTTATGAAATTCATTTGAAGAAAAGATTTTGTAAACAAATTCCGTTTTCCAAATATAATATCAATATTATGTTTTGATATTTTCATACATCATGTAATTATAAATTTACACATTAAAATGCTAAAGAAAATATTAATATCTTAAAAATACAACTTATTAAAATCAAAGTTAACAAGCCGATTAAAATTTATTCAGAATAGTTCATCATTCTCAGAACAACTGACTTTCAGAAAGGAAAGTTGCTTATATATTGTAATCAAAGAGTATTTAATCCAGAAGTCATTATTATATCATTTAAAAACATTCAATAAAGTTTTAGAGATTGTATTTTGAACATTAATTTTAGGATCCAAAGATCTAATAAATTTAATGTTTTAAATGTCTCTCTCCCAATAATTCTTAAATTGAGTGTTCAAAATTTTAACTTTCGGGTATTGATTTCACACTTACAATGTTTTCTTTGCACAGCAATATTACGTCCACTTTTCTGACTACTGCGTTCCTGGATTCTCTTTCAGAAATTAAGTGAAATTTCGGATTTATGTAACATTACACCCATGATATACATTTTCGTGAACGAGATTCGAACAAGATCCAAACAGCGTTGAAGATCTCTTGCCAAATATATTTTCAATTTTTCGGGTACGACATATTATTTGTGAATTTGTTATATTATATACTACTTTCATAATAGAATTTTTAAATATTTTGAATCCTTCTGAATAAGATGAAGTTAGAACATATCAAATTTTTAAACTGCTTTTTAATGTTATAAGACTGATCTTGATATTGAACATCTGTAAGTTTATTCTTATTATTTTTGTCAATAAATTTTTCAAAAGTTTCTTTAGCTAGTTTAACCACTATTAGTTTAGAAAATGTATTATCTTATTGTAAGTAGCGTTTATGCCACTTTCAGTATTATCAAATTCCGAAATCATAATTTAACACCACAAAATTTATTAATATCAACAATTCACATATTTAAACAAATTTCTTAATAATTCAAATATTTCGCCCAAAATTAATTCATTAAATTTTTTCGATTAAATTTTGAAAATTTACGAAATTTAAACCTTAAATTATTTTTACATTTTTTATGAAAATTTTACGAAATTTAAACTTTAAAATAATTCCAACATTTTACGAAACTTTATCATAAAAACTAATTAATTTAAATTTACAATAAACCATTTTATTAAAAAAATTATTTCTTAAAATATTAATCCGTTAATTCTTTATTTTAAAATTTATTTAAACTTATTTCATAAGTTTTATAAAAATATATAAATTGTTATTACTGTAAGCCAGTGATGCCCAAACTACGGCCCGCGGGCCAAATCTGGCCCTCCAGCTTAAATTCTTTGGCCCTCGAAGCCTTTAATAAATCATGTAATTTTATACAAAAAAAAAAATTAATTTTTTTTTTCAAAACTTAACGAAAAAAAAATTTTTTTACCATTTTTTTT
>MQRK01234368.1:16261-29934 GCA_001938485.1 Girardia tigrina
TATATTGTATTGGAATGTTAGATAATGTCAAATAAAATGTTTACGTTAAACGATTTTTGTATAAATGCGGTAGAATCTTTTATACATGATCGGTTGAGGTAATATTTATTCTTAATGTTTTATACCACTGTAAAAATTGATGGAAATTATTAAACATCAAGTCTCATTAAAATAGTTAATTTATGAAACGAGTGTCAATCTTTGATTTTAACCCTTTTAAGACAACTTTTGCAAATATTTTAGAGAAATGATGGGAATTTATTTTTGTTTCAGTTACAAATTAAAATTTGTATGACGACCGATAAAACAATCGGGTAAAGATAATCCATCATTACATTCGATACACATAAATTTAGTTTTTTCTCTTTGATTACAATAATAACTTTTTCGTGGATTTGAAGAATCTTTTAACAAGTTATCTGACTTTGCAATTCAAATTGAAATTGATTTATTCAACAAATTTTTGATTGATGATCGATTTTAATATTCATAAGACGATCAATCTTTTTTCCATTCTTTTTATTAGCTTACTTTCTATATAGGTATATATATATGTATCCATGGAATTTAGAAACCTGTTTATAAAGGCTTTTTACTCAATCAATTTTCTCCAAACTTCGCACACTTACTCATTCTCGATGATAATAAATGATTATGTAAAAATTTGATCGAAAAACTTTTTAAGATCCCAAAATGGAAAAAAAACAAAAAATTCGGAGTTCCCGAACAATATTAATTGCAAGATATCTACTTATAAATTATATGTAGTTTATATTTGTTAGGTTGTGAATTATCTTCCATTCTAAGTCAAAAAGAAATTAAAATATTATTAATAAAAATTTTTTTTTATAAAAACAACCACGTTTTTCAATTACTGCTATTAGTAACTGCTATTTCCTCTTTACTGCTTTTTAGTAACAATCGATCATTTCTATAGCCCAAAATAAATAAGTTTTATTTCAAAATAATTTTTTTGTACGTATTAATTAATATTATTGATTTTTTTCATAAAGTTAAAATTTTCATAAAGTTAAATTATAGCATATGCGGTTTATGTAGAGCCGTAAATGTTTTAAAATATTGTATTGTCATCGGAAGCAAGCCTGTATAAAAAAGTTCAGCTCAATTGGATGACTGAAAGTGGTCGAAAAATCAATCGCAAGATTTGTTCCAGACAGACAAACAGACAAGAAAGCAAGCTAATAAAAACGTGGTAAAATAAATAAATTGGTCTTAATTTTGCACGCAACTGCAGAATTATATAATATTAATCACTCTTACAAGGGCAAAAATTCTCATTGTCAGCAACAGTCAAACGATAACGGGCCCCAGAATTTAAAATATTCTAAGTAATTTGAATAAAAATAATAATTATTTTTTTTTAAAAAAATACCATAACACGAAGAACTGGTCTAAACACTTTTATGTTGTTATTCATCGCCTAATTATTTGAATAAAATTATTTAATAAATATCATTAGAAATACCTGTAAAGCACCATTAGATAATTGCATTTTGAAATATAATAGTTATTTAAACAAATAAATTGTAATTAAATTAATATTTTAATATTTAAATATTAATATTTTTTGTTAAAAAAAGGAAAAATTTAAAAATAGCAATAACTAAAATCACTTTTTAAAAAAAAATTTGAATGTGGTAAATTGTTTCAATTGAATTTCTATAAAGAAATAAAAAAAACGAAAAATTTAAAAGTAGCCATAACTAAAATCACTTTTTTAAAATAAGAACGATTTGAATTTTTGTTTTCATTGTGTTTATTTGTAAATTATTATTATTTAGTAAATTAGTGATTTTTTTCTTATATTCTTATCAATTTATTTAATTTGAATGTCGTAAATTGTTTCTATTGAATTTCTATAAAGAAAAAAACAAATTTGTGAGGAAAATTTTTGAATGTTTGATATTTTATGTTTGAATGTTGTACGTTGTTTTTGAATTGTCTCTTCTACCCAGATGGCACGTTAATATTTCAAACCAATTTTATATAACGGATCTTCAGCTTTAATGGACACTTCCCCCACCAATCAATCCGTTATATCGATATTATAATGTAATTGATAATATAATAAATGTCATTTAAATTTGAACTTTTAATTTTCGGTAAAAATAACAGAAAAATTAGATTGCGATATTTTTTTACATTGCTTTTTTCAAAAAACTACATTTTTTTACAAAAACAAATTAACCAACGGATTCGAATAAACAAACTACAAGATCACAGAAAACAAATAAATTCTTATTCTTTTTCAAAAAATTTAATTCTAGTTTAATCTGAAACAAGGGTCACAATTTCTCTGACTGCAACAAAATATTAATGAAGTCATTAATATTCTGAGTCAACTGTTTCCAACTTTCGTGACATTCTCACTAAAGGTTTACAATACAACAGTGATTCATTTCTTAACATGAATCTTGCTTCTTTAGACATTAGTCAATGGCGTATGCATTTTCATTTCGTAACAATTTTCTTTTCTTAATGAGTCTAAAACTTATTGATCAAATTTCGTGGTTTTTAAAAAAATTGAAAATTTCGATATTTTTTGGAAAACAATCATTCTTGTTGGGATGTACAATACGTTCTACATACGTCTAGAAATTTTTTAAATAAATTAATTTATTAGTTTGGAAAAATTTATGTGCTGACAAAATGTAATGTTAAACGGGTCAATGTTCATTATAGAAATTTAGAGAATGATTTTGAAATCATTTTAAATTCCGAGTCAGAAATTTATGAAGTTCCAGATAAAATGGAAATACCGATCGGTGAGTTTTATTTCGATCAGAATAAATTCAAGAAATAATTACCTTTTTATGATATTTAAAAAATTTTTAATCAAAATATTTAATATGTTTTGACAATGTACTTTTAACGGCATCTATCGTTTTATATAAGATGAGTTGGACATAATCTGTTTATTTTATAGAAATTTATAATGGGTTTATTTTTTTGGAAATACGATATATAGGATCTTGTGTTTTATCAATAATTTCAAGATTTTTATTCAAACTATTCATCAGACATGCGATTGAAAACAAAAATACTTTCATGAAACTCTGAATGGAATCTATTAAATTACAAAAGAATTGAACCATCCGAAATGTGCTGCATTCGTTGTTACAACCAATAATCATAAGAAATAATACTCGACTAATTCTGAGTAATCCACTGAAATAATTCCAAATATATTTTTAAGATTTGTTATATGAGGCCAAACATAATCATACAGGTGAATAAATTAATGATATATTTGCTCCGTTTTTCTGTCGCTTTTCTCGTGTTAAATATCTTAAATGAATCAATTGATGGCTAAGTTGATCTCTTGTAAGGGAATCATTTGATTGAATAAGATCAAAACTATTTTAGTTCAACTAGTTCCAACAAGACCCTCCAACCATGAATATCCAACTTTGATATTGAGGTCGATGACTGCTTTTACCCGGAAATATTGTAATATTTTTTTATTAGGGCTATTGTCGAATATCTATTTCTCGTCCACAGTCACAATCAATGTGATGATGAAAATAATCATGATGAAAATAATTTATTAAATTTAAAAATTGTATCTAGATCATGAAGTTTGATAGATAGGAAGTTTGTTTAGTAGTTAATCTATCACTCCAACTGGTTTATGTTCCAATTTAGTTTATCAATATAAATGTAATGCGTGTGACACCATATACATCAGAGAGACTTGTCGTCATCTCTGTAAACTGATTCAGGAACATAATCGTAGGGAAAGTGATAGCAATATTGCTCAACATAAGAAAAACTGTTTGAATAGTAAAGTTGTTGTAAGTAATTTTAACATTTTTTTGTTCAGAATTTGATAATTACTGGGAGAGGGTGATGTGTGAAGCATTGTTGATCAAATCTTTTGATCCTAAAATAAAGGTCGAAACAAAATCCTCTTCAACTTTATTGAAAGCATTTTCATGATTACAAAGCGTTTATTGTAATTACTTTGATATATAAACGCGAGTATATCATTGAAAAGTGCCATATTTTAAAAACGGAAGTTAAATTTTTGGGACATGTAATTAATGATAAAGGTATACAGACGGACCCATCTAAATTAGAAGCAACAAAGACATTTGAAAAACCGAAATATGTAAAGAATCTAAGAAGTTTCCTTGGAATTTGCAATTATTACAGACTTTGCTTACAGACAATTATTACAGAATTTATTAAGGACTACGCAACAAAGGCCAATACATTGGAACAACTGTGTGGATTGAACAAGAAGAAGTTGTTATGGACAGACGCATGTGATGTAGCATTTGCAGAGATGAAAGAGGCTTTAACAACACCACCGATTCTAGGATTTCCAGACTTCAAGAAAGAATTTATACTGGACACTGATGCCAGTTTCGACACGATTGGAGCAGTATTATCCCAAAGAGACAAGATGGACGTGAGAGATTTATCGCATATGGTTCACACTCTATGAATAATCATGAAAAAGGATATTGCATTACTAGAAATGAGCTGTTGGCAACATATTACTTCTGTCAACATTTTAATCATTATTTATAATGGAAGAGATTCACTTTGAGAACAGATCATAAGGCAATTACGTTTATGGTTAAAACAAAAAAACCGATAACGGCACAATTTCAGACATGGATTAATTATTTATCAAGTCTTGACATACACTTAGAATACAGAAAAGGAACAGATCATTCCAACGAGGATATGTTGCTCGGAATACATGTGATACATGTACACAATGCTTGATGGCTCATGAAGATGCTAAAATGATGAAGATAAAGACTCGAAGAATCAACGTGCTGTACACATCGCAGATATTCAAATATCAACAAGAAGAAATAGAAGAAATTAAAAGACACCCAAGTTCAGGTAAAGACAGAAAGCTTACGATTGAAGACGGCATAATAAGAACAAACATGGGGAAGATTTGGATACCAAAGTCAAAAAGAGAAGAAATGATCATACAAGTACATACGTTATTGTCGCATGCGGGTGCAGAGAAAGTAACGAAATACATTTCTGAAAATTATGACATGATCAATCGGAATGAAATAATAAAAGAAGTAATTGGACAATGAGAAGCATGCCAAAAAAGTAAAACATTAACGACCGCTATGAAGGAAAAATGGGTGACATTTTTTGCAAATGAACCATTTGAGAAAGTGTACAAAAAACAAATCTGTTGACTTTTTAATTATTTAAATATTAATTCATAATAAAATTTTTGCTAAGTAATCAAATTTTTACGATCAAGTTTTCGTTTTAACTTCAAAGTAATATCTTAATCTAAAGAACTTATCCCTTTTTAGAAACAGAAAATGAAAACAATATTTTTTTAATAAATAAAAATAACTTTAAGATTTTAAACAGTATAAAAAGAGTAAGAATTTTAAAATTACAGGTACAAAAAATCTTAGAATAATAAAAAGAGAGATCAAAAGAAGAATAAAAGAAGAAATTTTTTATTAAAATTTGATACAGTATATATTTAAATTTTCATTAATTGAGAACCTTGAGCAACACGAGTTATTAATAGTAAGTGATTTTTGAACGATCGTGCATTGTTCATTAATTCGGTGAACATATATAAAAGGAATTTGAAGATATTAGTTTGAACGAACGAAACGATAATTATCTAATCTGTGGATTTATCAGCAACGAGGGAACTGATAAAACATCGTAATCATCATGTTAAATTATATATATTAAGATATATTTATTAAACTTTAATGTATAATAAATGTTTTGAGGATAGCGTGTCCTGCTCCTTACCATAAAATCTCGTGTTAAGCTTGATAAGTGTAAATTTTTTTTGTAAATTATGATTTAATAAACATTCATAAAATAAATCTAATCACACCAATACCTCAACATCATTATAAATATCCTTTTTAGGTTATTCTAAAAGATGTTGCGACAATAAGAATATTATATTCCACAGAAGTTATTGTAAAATAACTTGAATTAAATAGTTAAACTTTATCAAATTTTAGCTGATAAAATTTCGGTTTTTATTTTAAAATATAATAATATTAATTGAATTTTGTTTTTGTTCTCCATAAAATAAAAAGTAAAAAGAAAATAATATCCACAAATTAATACTCTTTTTTATAAAAAAAATATTAGAAATTTTAATTCGTATGCTTCAATTAAAAAAAAGAGAATTTAAATAATTGAAAAAAAACTATTATTTGGATTATTTAATTATGTTTTGTATTTCAATCTTCCAAAAATCTCAAAAATGATAGAAATGTGATTGATATAAATCAAACAATTTAAAAACAAGTTTCAAATTCCTCATTATCAAAAAGATAATATGTTTAAAATTAACAAAAAAAAATTAATAAAATTTCCTCATGATTATCTCAGATTAAAAGTACAGATAATATGATATTAATCATCGAAGTTACTCTAAATTAATTTTAAATTAATTGATATAAATTTTCCCCAAAATTTGTTTTAATTTTCCACACATACAATACACTTTTGAATTATTCGTCTTTTTAAAATCCTATGACAATTATTTAATTAAAATATTTAATGAAACCAAAACGTGAAGCAGCGATGTAAGGTTTTCTAATCATTATTTTTAATCGTTTTTGCATATCAATGATGTCAGATTCATGTGACATATTTTTTTAATTATATTAGAAAATGTATTCAACTTAATAAAATAATTCAAAGTGATTACAGTAAATCAGTAGATATCGATGAGGGAATTAATGTCAGTACTAGTGAATCTGACAGTAAATCTGAAGATCGTTATGATTGTAATGTAGAGCAAGAGACCAGTGGATCTGGTATTTAGTTTAAAATAAATCTCACATCATAAAAACAAAATGTTTATTCCAGAAGACGAAAGCCTTTTTAATAAGAATGATGAATGCCTCGATAATCAAATCGTATTTGACTTGAACAATATTAAACTCGACGGTTTTTATCATTATTAATCGATTAATCTATTGATTTATCACACTAACAGAAGACATTAAAAACATTTCCAAAATTATCATGAAAAGTTCAACGATTGATTTGGCGGCATTGGCGATTCGAGCGAGAGATGAGAAGGTCCAATCGGGTTCTTCTCTTCTCCAATGGAATTTCAGAAACAATTTCGACTATTTCAATCATCTCATTCAATCGGTTTATTGGGCCGATAAAATTCTGTTCGTTTTTCTATTGTTTTTTTTTAAATCTTGACAAGAAAATCCAACAGAATTAACGGTAACGGTCAGTCGAATGTGCTTCTTTATCTGTCGGAGGCGCTCTTTCCCACCAAGGAATTTCTGATTGATATTTCTAAAACCGGGAAGAAAATCCAGGTTGTCGACAAATTATTCAGTTTGCGTGTAAATGTGTCCAATACACAAGACGAAATTGATGTTCTACCGCCGCTGTGTTCGATACTTGGTAAGACATGCTTTGTGCCTGTTGTTTTATTTTATTTCAATAATTAACAATTAATACTATTGGTTTTTCATTCGATTATTGGCAAATGTTTGTTTAATATTGATTGTTTTCTATCAACCAAATTTAAGAAGTATTCATTCTGAATACGAGCCATTTTAGGCGCCTAACTTCACCCATCTTTAGGACAACAAATCGATTCAATGAATTTATCTATACACAATTTTTGATGATTTTACACGAACTTAATTTCTCGTCAGAAAGTGTTGACTATATCGACGGGAACCTGTTCTGATCGCAAGGATTAATGTCTCGGGAATATGACAAATGGTTTAAGATTGTCCACTTCTCTCCTTTTCAATAATTACCAGCAATTTAATGAACACGCGGTCTGGTTTTGTCGATAATATTAAATGACTTTGTTATATCTTTCTAACGATTTCAGTCGATATCTGGTATCGATTATAGTTTCAGCAGCTCATAATAATAAATGGGGCTTTCGAACTATTTCATAATTGTTGCAAGCAATTTAGTAATAAAACTAAAACAATCATCAAATATATCAATGCATAAAACATTGTGTAAAAATGAAGTAACGATTTTTTTAAATTTATTTTTTACATCTAAACACTTTGTTTGTTTATTGCCGCGAGTACTGAAATATTACGACTTCCAGCCGCCCGAACAGTCAAATATGCGGGTTGTCCTCGTCGACCTCTATCTCGATTTGGACGAGAAACAACAGCAAAACCAACATCGTCCAAAATATAAAGTTTTAATCATCATTAATAACTTCTAATGCTCTATTAGTAGTCAATGGCCGCAGTTGGGTACGTCGGATCTCGTCGGATCTCGTCGGATATCCAAAGTCAAGCAACCAAAGGCCGCGTTAGTACTTATTTGGGTGATCGATAAGGATATCGCGGGGCCATTGACTGTCAGACAATCTGTCTGCTACAGGTACCATGTAAACCTGTAATACCTGTCCCATGGTCGAATGGTTGGCGACTAAACCGACTGCCTCACTCAGAGCAACCTGGGTGAAGAGGGTGTGTGGACACCTAGCAGGATGAAAAACAAAACCTAGCAAAGGGCGGGTGAGCTCCTTGGAGTCAACGGCCATCCATACCTGTAGAGGAGATAGGTGCCACCAGGTTCCTTGTCTACTGAGACACTCAAAAAATATGCAAACCCAAGCTATATGCTTGTGCATAATTGAGTGCACCCACAGGCTACGGTACCAAAAATGCTCTATGTTTGCAGCATATACTGTTCTGAGCGCAATTGTTTTTGTGCAGTTTCTTTGTTAGTTTCAATGTAGTGAAACTCTCTCGAAGATCTATTACCGTGCTTATTGATACGTAGATTGTATCCAGGTTCTCATTTCCCTTAAAGAAATCAAGCTATTTAGATCAACAAATTTCAAAGGATTTTATTTTACATCATCAGATAATTTGGAACACGTATTGTCGTCTTTTTTATCGGCTAATATCTTTCTTGTGGCAAGATATTTTTTCACTACATTATTGGCGGTTTGAGATTTCTTCTCATACATCGAAGATATCGCTCTAACCGAAAATCCTTCTAGCGATTTGGAGACTATGTGCTCTCTGTGTATTCCAGAGACTTTGAAATATTTTGTTGTTTGATTAGAATTTTAGCTATTGACAGTACCGCTTGCACAATTTTTTTCGATGACGCCTGACTCGCTGATTGTCTTGCGCTTCTTGGCTTGTCTCATGATTATTTAACCTTGCATTATTCTGCATGGGCTAAATTAGATGATGTCAATAAATATCAATTTATTTAATGAATTAAAATAAATATTGATCGACAGATTAACGTATATTAATTATATATACACTCTGCCTCATAAAATTATCCCCACCTACCCAGTTATTATTAAAGTAACACACTTTTGGCCGACAGCTTTTAAAAATATTTCAATGACAGATAAGCGTTTGAAATTGATTAACTGTTTTAGCGCATCAAATAATGTATATAAATGCAATTGGCTAGTTTCATATACGATAGTTTCATATTCGTAACAACAGAGATGCTCGACTGTTAAATAAATGTGCGATGAGAAATAGGAAAGCTAGTGTAAGGCAACTCACAGCACTGTTCAATAATGCAAATGCGAAACACGTTTCAAAGGATACAGTGATGAAAACGTTGAATGAAGCCGGAGTAAGAAAACGAAGACCAATCCGGTGTTCTTGACTGACAGCCAAAAATATCAGAGACTGAAAAGTCTTTTATTGCACCAACGTTAGGAAATCAGTAGACGAATGGAATCACTGGATATTTACGGATGAAAAGAGGTTCTGCGTATTTAATAATGATGCTGGTGAGAAATGGTGGATTGGGGAGGAAGAGAAGAATAAGTGTAAGACCGATTGTCAAATCCCCCTGATTCCGTTATGATATGGGGATCGATGATTGCAAAAGGAGTGGGAAAATTAAAAGTTTGTGAGAGATCAGTTAATAGTGCTTATTATGTTGAAGTTTTACAAGGTTCACTGATTAATACAGCAAGAGATCATTTTACAGGTATTCACTGGGACAAATAGTATGTCCACGACGAAAATGCCCCTTTTCACCGGGCCGCAGTTATGAACAGGTGGTGCAAAGATAACGGAATCACAAGAGTTTTCTGGCCTCCATCAAGTCCAGACCTTAGCTCTATTGTAAATCTATGAGACATTATGTGTAACAAGCTAAAGCATAATATTTTCACAACAAAAAGGGAATTAATTGCAGCCATTGTCAGTGTTTAGAACAATGAAGTTAGCCCGCACACCTGCAAAAATCTCATTGCTTCCATGCCAAAGCGATTGGAAATATTACAGAAATCGAAGCTTAGAACCATAAAAAACACTGGACAGTTTAACCTTTGTTTAATTACTAATATTTTTTATCTTTACATTTATCTTTTACATTAAAATGAACTGAAGTAAATAAAGTTTCGTTACAGAAAATTGTAAACTATAATTTTTGGAGGGTGGGGATAATTTGTTATTAAATTGCTTTAAAAAATTATGAAATAGCTCGAAAAACTCTATAATATTACTAGTAAATCATTTTTGCAAGATAATTTTGGTCAAAAGAGGAAGAAGAGCAATTGACAGAAAAATGTGATTATTCAGTTGATCCGAAATTTCTAAAATTGATTTACAGTCTCCTCTTTTATCTTATGTCTCACTTAAAGCGTATTCTTTCTCAAGTGCTCAACACTAGTGTGAGTAAATTTTATTTTACATTCCTTCATCAATTCTTTTTTACAAAATTATAAATTCTTTTTTGTCTAAAATTCGAATTAAAAACTCTGTAAATTTATGTTACATTTTTAAACCCGTAGAAAGTGATGTCTAAGATAGAATCAACTTTTATTCATGTCTCACGGAGACACATATTTATAGAAATAAACTCGTATAGAACCCGGAACAGTTGCTGTAAATCTGATATTATTTTTCCCATGAAATTTTAAGAACAAAATTCATCTTTATAAATTAATTTATATTCAATAACCTGTTTTAAAAATCAGATTTCTTATATGAAACTACATTAATTCAATCCATTTCAGCACCGAATCCCGTCGTTAACCAACATGGAGCATTTATCAATGCTGGAACATACGTAAAACGATTAAGTTGGGCACCAGTCAACCCCGAGTTTCACAAACATCAATTCCTCGCCGTATCCGTTTATAAAGATCTTGCAGAACGGATCAATGCATATGGAGACTGTGATAAATCTAACCAGATGATTCAGATCTATAATTGTGGCAAACTGGAAATGAGCAGTAAACAGGCAAATTTGGTGAAACTGGAGATGATTTTGACGCACAACTGGGGAAAGGTTACAGATATTAGTTGGTCTCCACAGCCGCTACCAGCAGTGTGTCGCCAATCTCAAAAACTAATCGGGCATTTAGCGCTATGTTGCAGTGATGGATTCATCCGTATCATATCAATCGCTAAATTGAGCAAACCTGGGGCCTTAGTGATGATAGACAACAATCATCCGATACTGTGTCTTGGATCGTTACAATCAAGAGAAGGAAACCATGTATTCCCGACATCAATGCACTGGAGGCCTCAGTTCCCAGATCGAATTGTTGCGGGCTACAACACTGGTCATGTTGGCGTGTTTGTTTTAGAGAGCTCGGTTCTACAATCAAGATCGAAAATCCTCGGAGTCAATATCTACTTAAAACCATCGTTATTTCGCCGAGTATTTGACGGTCCCTGTCGATCGGTTCAAATCAGTCCGTACAATTGGCGACTAGTGTCGTGTTCTTCATACACTGATCCTAATGTTGTAATTGTCGATTTCGAAAAGTCACCAGCAAACAGTGTCTTGAACCCAGTTGATATTGAAACGACAATTGGATCTCGAATTGTTTGGCCTACTCCAGGCGATGTTCTTCTCATAGTTCCTGGGAAACATGTTTATAACACTCCAGGAGTGATGATTTGTCCCGCCAAATATCCACTTAAAATTTTCCGAAAGTTAAATTTATCCAACGTCTCGTCTATTGACATGTGCTCGTCACTCAATAGTGCTCCAATCGGCACCCGATCGGGACAGCTGCATATTTTGTCCTTGAACACAAATAACATTAATAATCTCTTGCAAAGTCGTGCTATCGGCACCAAGGTTAGTCGAGAGCATGTATTAAGGAGCAAGGTGAGCTATGGATTTATTGAAGGGGCATAACTGACTGTTGACCAGTTTTATATGCAATATTCTATGAAGCCGATCACACAAATTGATGAAACGCCTCAGATATCGGTAAAGATGGAGAACAGACTGAGTGATCCCAATGGTTGTGGCTGTCCAAATAGTCTTCAGTGTGTTCACAAACTCATTTCTAAGTTCTCTATTTCTTTACAGAAGGTTCAAATTAAATTGGCATTTAATTCTTTTATTTCTATCTTTAGACTCCTGATAATGAGACTCTCGACTGGCAGCACGAATCTCTGGTTAATGTACAAGAGGTTCGTTTTACTATTTCTATATTTATCCACGATTTATTATGAAGAACAGCAATGTGATTTTTAATATTAGTATTAATATCACAAGATTGATTGTCTTTGTCAAAGCTTTCGTACAATTGCATCCCTCTAATTGATTAATTTTATTAAAATTAAATTATTAATTTTATTTAAACGGAGATTACAAAAACCGCTGAAATATTTCCTACAAATTTCATTGGTTAAAAATCAAAATGAATATTAATTATTGAAAAAAATATCAATTTAATTTATTTATTTTAAATTGGCTTAATATTAATAGGTAAGTAAATAAATAACCAATCGATCAGCGGGCCTCCCATCTCTTTCAATGGAATTGAGCCGTAGGCTCTTTAGAGGGTCCACCCCAACTAAAAAGTGGTATCAGCCCCCGATAGGGCTCCTTCTAGGTTGTCAGCTTTCTGCTTACTATGTCTCTTCGGATCCCCAGTAAAAAACGACCAACCATGTTCGGATGTTCCATGATTTAGCATTCCTTTGTCCGTTCCCGTGGACTTTGAACATCCAGCGAAAGGACAGTTGAAATTTCCTTAAATTTCCGTTAAACACTTCTAAGGAGATCGTTTCCGAGAGATTCGTTGAAAGATTCGTATCGACGCTCCGTACCTGAATACAGCTTGTAATTGTTGGATTGTCATCCTTCTTCCTTCTTAGCTTCTTTGATGCTTCTGTTGGATTTGATTGGATTGATTTGCTTCTTCCTTGTGATCTGTCTTGTAGTGTCTGGTCAGCCATCCCATTGATGCATAGCTCCTGGAGCAGTACTGACATGGATAAGTTCATTTTGGTATGTCTATTGAGCTCCTTTTGTTCTGAAAGGCCTTCTTGAAAAGCTCGTAGTGGCATTGGATGATTTTCATTCTCGGTTTGATCAGTTTCAGTAGATCTTCGATCTTCCTCCCTACGATACTCATTTTACGGATTAAATGATCGAGTCTATCTCGCATTCGGAGTTGAGCGCCATCAGTGAACAGACTGATAACAGAGTCAACAGAGGCGGTCTCTTCGAATAGCCATTCCGCATCGATCCGTAGGCATTCTTCGAGTTTCTGTTTACTTTTTCCCGCGATCTTTCCATTGCATTTCATTGTGCTTTTCAGAATTCTTTTCACACATAACTGACCTTCTGCTGTCACCAACGGGACGTGGAACAGAAGCTATCTCTTGGCAACGATGTTCATTGGATGATCTTGTGTACGCGTTATTTAGGGCTTT
>MQRK01234369.1:36799-46806 GCA_001938485.1 Girardia tigrina
ATATATATATATATATATATATATATATATATACTATAAAATTTATAGGCGGCAAGTCGCCCGTGGAAAAAAACTTAAAAATTTAGTAATTTTTTAAAAGTTTTTTACATTTCACCTGAAAGTTTGAATTAAAACGTCACTCAATTACTTTTAAATTTTTATTTAAATTTTCATAAAAAATTGTGCTTTAATAATTGCTGCGCTTTAATAATAAAAGAAGAATGATAACCAATATTTCACGCAAAATGTCGTCTTCAAGGAAGTCTTCCACATGTAAACAACTTACAACGGGGATAAAAATCCCCAACGGGCAGCAGTCATATTCATCCACGTGGTCGGTCTGGACATTTGCTTCTGCAGGCCAATATGACAACAACTAACCATCTCAAGAGTGGCGCAGAAATTATTAAAGCACAAATTTTGATGAAAATTTAAATAAAACTTAAAAGTAATTGAGCGACTTTTTATTGCAAACTTTCAGGTGAAGTGTAAAAAACTTAAAAAAATATTAAATTTTTAAAAGTTTATTTTCTACGGGCGGCTTGCCGCCTTTAAACTTTCTAGTATTTTTTATAATTAATGTTTTTAAAAATCAAAAAGGAAATAAATATTTTTATGAAATTAATTTTACGCGGGAATTTATATTAAAAATATTTTTATAATTAATTTTTTAAAAATCAGAATGAAAATAAATATTTTATGAAAATAATTTTACATTAGAATCCAATTAAAAATATTTTATAATTAAAGGTTTAAAAATAATATTTAAGTTAAATAAAAATTGTAAAAAAATATGTAATTTATACAAAACTTACCAAAATAAAAATTGCTTATATCGATATTTATATTTATATTTAGAATTTTAAAATCTGGTTTATGCAAACTGAAAATATAGTTCCTCATAAATTTGTTTGTATAATAGAAGTTGAAGTAGAAAATAAAATTTAGTCATGAATCTTGATCTTAACCTCGAACCCAATAGGGTGTTTCTAAAAATTCCTTTTTGTTTGCGTATAATGCGAACGAAACTAAAAACATTTTTGATTTCTTATCATTTTTAATAATGATTGAAATTGTAAGAGAAAACAATTCATTATTGTTGTCAATTCTAAAATATTAAAATATTTTTGTATTGTTAAAGTAAATTAATATAAATCTAGTAAAACATTTTTGAATAAATAATTTCTTTCCGAGAAAGCGTCTTCCAGCATTAATATCATAATGTAAATCAATATATTTTCTTATGTCAAAATATAAAGTGAAACCATTCTAATTAAAACAAAAAACAAATATTACAGCAGTAGACAATCACTTTGCCTGAAATCAAATATTCCCCTAAACCGCTCTTATGAAAAGAAAATTTAATACTTTTTAATAATTCCTTGTTTTTAAAATTCATTGAGCTTTTATTAAGTTTAAATTTTTAAATCGAGTTTACGATTGTTTTTAATTAATTTTTGAATAGTTTGAATAATGCGTATCCTTGTTCATAAATAAAATAATGTAATATTTAACAGATTCAATTTGACAGAGGTAATTAAGTGGTGCGTTCAAAAAGTAACGAAAAGGAAATCCAAAAATGGATTTTTATAACACAAGAAGCTTATTTTATATGGGCATCATTTTTTTAAAATAATGTCCATTTCGCTTTAAACACTTCCGCCAACAAATAATGTACTCAGAAAACGCCACTGTGACCTTTAAATCGTCTTTGGATCCAAACTGGATGTGTCTCAAATGCTTCTTTAGGTATCTGAAGAGGTAAAAATCTCTCGGTTCCAAATATGGGCTGTACAAAGGATAATCCCCAAGCAATAGTTCACTATCTTCAATTGTGGCCTGAGAAATGCCCGCTGTGTGCATTGGCGCATTTTCATGGAGAAACCGCAGTGGCATGTTCTTCTACTTCCGTCTATTCTTTATACCGGTCGCCGCGATTTAGTTGATATAGGTAATGGTAATGGTTCTTTTGTTGAGCATACAAAATAATGTCTGAAATACTGATATCTAATTGAAGTGAACTGAGAAAAGAATGGTTAAGTTCCACAGGATCTTAAGTGTTTGCGACAGGAGAGGAGTTAGGTGCATCATTTAAAGTTTGTATCAGGTAGAAATCATATATATGCAATACAGAGCCTACTGACCTTCTCGCACGGTTTAAGATGCAAGAAAGCGAGCTTTCAGTGCACGGGCACGCTTCGGTTTCTCAGTCAGAAAGGACCAGTCAGGATCCCTCATACCGTGATTCTGTAGAGATTTGGTTGTGTAAACAAGTTTCATATAATGAGTAAAGGGACACTAAAATATCCCCACTTCATTTGTATTACTTAACCGAAAGTCAAGAACCACCCTTGGAATCACTCTTGAGTCAGTCTCCACGGTACCGTCGAGGGGCACTGACCCATCATGCATCACGATCGTGTTCGAAGATTTTGTACATCCTTCATCTACGTTATTTTGTGAAGCACTAGTACCCCTGGTACTGCTTTGGGTTCGGTGATCGATCAATAAATGTCGCTTTAACCATCCATCCGTTTTATAGGTCTTGTGAGAATTTTCCATAAGACATTGTAAAGGTTTATCACCATTCTAACATTGTGGCATCGTGACCATATGCATGTTTTTGAAATGTCTTTTTAGTTCCTTTTGTTCCTCAAAATCTTTGAAACAAGAATGATACGTGCATTGCACTCTTTTGATACGCGGCTGGAGCATTTTCGGATACTCTTCCCTGTTCAATCACTTCTGTCAGTTTTTCAGACACAGTTCATTTGATTAGGTGTTTGAATTCCTCTCTCATACAAGCATTCCTGGTATTCGACTAGATCTTATTGGCCGCAAAATAACCAGAACATATCTTGGGCGATACGCTCTTTTATCAGCTGCTTTTTATGGCCGCTGACCTTTCTATTTCCAAAGGCCATTTCAGAGTTTAATACTCTTTTTACCTCACGTACACCTTTCGTCTATTGTACTCAAAGAATACAATACGCCATTTCACCAGTACCACACGCGCCATACTAATTGACATATCCGTATTACGTATTCTGTCAAGTTGAGTTTTACTAAGAGCAGTGCGTGTGCAGATATTATGAAAAGCTTGTAACTGGGCTACCTCTTTTTCAGGTGTTGCCCAGCACTCATTCCCATAATACACTTTGAATCGCTGGCTGCAATGCTAGTAACTTACTCATGCCACAACGCAACCACTGACCGATATCCTGAGTGCAGCTACAACACGTGGTCAATATACTGCCGAGGTAACAGAACTCGCTCACCAATTCTATGACTTTGTCACCACACATCACTTGCGATATTCCAGTCCCCTAGTAATCAGTAAGGCACATGACTTTCATCTTAGATGCACTAATATCTAAGACGAAAGTCATGCACCTGGAATAACATCCTCAAACATTGCACCGACATGTGCTTTTCATAGATCTTGTGTTGGAAGGCACTCCCTCATGTCGAAATGCTCAGTTTCGACATTGCTCAGTTTGTGTCTGTTTAAAAGGGCTAAAAATAATCACGATTTGTGTAAAACATTAAGTGTGAAGAAGTGTTATTGTTATTAAATAAACTTTACCATAAACTTTATGTATAAAATTTGACACATTTTATCGGTTATACTTTTATTGTTAATACAATAATCTTTATTTCAGAGAAATTAATAAAAAACTTATACAAATAATCTACTAAAACAAATAAATTAACTAATACAAACAATTTATTTTCTAATAATGAAATCTCTTATTCTTTTAGTATTATTTAGTTATTATTTTATACGTTGATTAACATGATGATTTTTTAAATTAATTTTTAGCAATAATTTGTGAATTATAACACTGTTTAAGTTTTTTATCTTTCAAAAAGATGTAAAGATTTCTTCTAACAAATCGTCATTCTAACTAGTTATTATTTATATTAATTAAATCGCAATTTATTAAAAAAAGAGTTGAACCTTTAATGAACCGTTGATACTCTCCAGTACCGCAAATAATTTGTGTTGCATTACCCGTCTAATGATTTGATTCAATTTTTCAATACTTGTCTTTATTTTAAATGTTCATAATTAATAAAGAAATAATTAATAAATAATTAATAAATAATTAATAAAGAAAGTAAAATATGGAAAAAATGAATCAAATTATTTAGCGGGTAATAAAGCACAAATTATTTGTGGTACTGGAAAGTACTTTTGGCCAACTACTGTCTTACCTCGATAAAACACCTAAGCGTTGTATTCGAAAAATTTTTGAACCAAATTTTAAATTGATTAAATATGTTTTTATAAAAATTAATTGTAAAAAAGTTGTTTTGTTATGATTTACTCTACAAATTTTTTTTGATAAATATTTGAGTTTCTCTCGAATATTACGCCCTGAGCACTTTATTCGAATTGTGTGCCCAGTATGTATAATATTCGAACACAACACCTAGGTGTTTTTTTCGAGGTAGGACGGTAGAGATTACTTAATTTGTAAAATTCTAATTTATAAATTTAAATAAAACAGATTGCTGATATTTTATTTATTAAATACGAGAAAAAAATTAATTATAAAAAGCTTTAAGTTATTTTTATTTCACTTGGATTTTGATATTATAATCTTTACATATACTTGTAATATAATCTCAATAATTGTCGAAAGTAAGTGGAAAGGTGTTTATGAAGCCTAACCAACATTATTTCGTATTCAATGAGATTTCTGCATTACAACTGCTACCCTTAAAGCATAGATGTCACAATTCCTTTTCAAAATCAGACAAATACCTGACAGAAAATGGTTCCCATGGGGTCAAAATTGAACCCATGACCAATAAACGGTTAAATAGTGAAAAACATTTATTTCTCCGATAAAAATTTGATAAAAAAACGAAGTGTTTTATTTATAAAATTAGCAGGCTGTTTTATGAAATTAATAAAAATTAAAGACGTGAATATATACCAAGATTAAAGAAAAAATTATCACTTCCAAGATATACCAATTAGAGACAAAGAAAAAAGAACATCCTTTAAGTTGTAATTTTGGTTTAGTCTAATAAATTTAGGATGACCAAAATTTTGCTTTTTTCAATCTTTTTTGTTTGGGAAATTTAGAAAAACAACTTTTTTTGAATTTGAAAAGGTGAAAATAAAATATATTTTCTAATAAAAATAAATATTTTAGTTACAAAATTAATGGTTAATGAATATAATTAAAAAAAGTAGGATATATCGATTGATAAATGAATAATTAAAAAGGAACTCTTATGCAGAATTTTGAGATGAAAGAAAATTTATTGAAATTTAACTAATAAACAATAGACGAATTCAGATGAGTAGAGATTAAGAATTAATTTCTCGCTCCCTGGGTTACAGTGCATTCCAGCATTCTCAACTCTATAAATCGACAATTAAAATTTTATTTTTGGAAATTCATTGCCAGTAAATATACTAATTTATGACATAAAATAATTCTAAAATTATAGAAAAGGACAATAATGAAAAGAACCGTTAATAGTTGTTTAAAATTTAAAAAGAAATATATTATACATAAATTGAAAATATTATATAACATATAGGAATCGTTCGCTTAATACGTAACAAGAAAATAACCTTTTTTGACCCCGCTCCCCCCTCGTAACAATCCGTAACAAACCGTCTGACCCCCCTCTCCCATTGCGTAACGTAACAAATATATTTTCAAAGTTATATATATATATATATATATATATATATATATATATAAATAATCACAACTCGATCAATTGTTTATAAAAGTTGATGGTTTTTTCACAAACTTACATTAAATTTTGTTGGCTATATTTAAAAATGTACTAGAAAAAAATGACAAACTCCAGAAATAGTTTTAAAAAGCAAAACACTTTCAAAAATGAATTAAATTTATTAAATATATACAAAATTTGTATATTTTGTAGACATCATTTATTCATTTTCCCAAGGGTTTAAACGCTGATTTAAGTCAAAAACTGGTATGAAACCCTCGGATGATTTATCGAAATTTATTGTTGAATCTACTTTCACATCATCCATATCTACCCATTCGCATGTCTCCAATCCTGGTGATTCTTACGTAATGACCATAAATTCTCTCTAACACTGACATAGCACTCGTTTAGTCCTAGTCTTTGCAGCAGGAGAAATCTCTTCTCGGGAGTGAATTTTTTTATGATTGCTTAATAAAGTAAGGGATGCAAAATATATTTTACACTTCTTACATGTTCTTGATTGAACTTTGTCATTGACACTATGATAATATTGGTCATATGGTAATTCTGGTGATGCAAGATGAAAGCTTTGAAATAGTTAAATATATTTCAATTTGTTGATATCCATCGATTCCATTTCAATCATTGGAGCATAATGTAGAGGAATTGGGGCCGGCAAAACTCTTAATTTAATGATTTTATGAAATTTACTCCGAATGGTTCCACAGCAATTCTTGTTTAAACATTTTACAATTTGTGTCATGTATTGAGTTGATCGAACGTGTTGGGCAATCCAAGATTCTGATTTGTGAATTAAATTAGTTGATTCCAACTCGGAGCTATCGCGATCAATAAATCCAGCAACGGTTTCGTAAGAATCAATGATAACATTTGAGAATACTTCGCATAATGCTTCTCCAACAAATTTAAAATTCTTGTATTTTAAATCATTATTTATAGTTTTTCCATTTGAGTCTAGATGGGTACCATAATAATCATGTGGAAGAAAGAGTCCTGACATTTGTTTTGAAAGAGGAGCCATTCGACGTTCTACTGGATTGAATGCACTGCGATGGGGAGCATTAGTAGATATGAAGATAGCATCAAGACTACGTTCGATGAAATGATGTATAACTGTTTCAATTACTTTTTGATAACGTGGATTTTCATCTGGACCACCATCAACTAAAATTAACGTTACAGGTTTTGGTAAATTATTTTCACCGAAAAGAAATCATTTGAACTGATCAACGTCATATAAACGTTCAAAATCTTTAGCATGTGAATATGCGGTCGAATGAGAATGCTTTCCTGATCTTACAGCGATGTATGTAGGACCAGAATATTGAACTGCATTTGGATCACCAAAACCGTTGTTATCAATCGTTAATGCAGCATAAACTGAAGGTATCAACTTGTGTTGTTGAGCAATAACCCAATTATGATCAGGAAATGTGACTGGATATTCCATGTTCATCAACAACGGCGCTTGACAATTAGCTGCAGGTAAACCAATCGGTACTTTTGTATTATAGTCTTGACTAATGATCGCTACTTCATCAGGACCTAAAAAAGATACAAGTTCACGGAGATTATTTCAAGTAGCTGTGCAAAAAATAGAATCCGGGTGACTTTTATGATTATCTAACAAGGCCTTGATTAAGCGAACTGGAACTGTTTTAACATGTTTCTTATCATCAATAGAACGAGAGTTTCTTGGTTGAAGATGATAATACACCGTTGATCTACCAATTTCAAAACCTTCTTGTCTAAAGGCATCAGTAAGCTCACTTAAAGTCTTGATAGTTCTTAAAATTTCACATCGACGTTTTTCATCAGCACCTGTACCTAAAGTAGCTATTTTTTATGATTGTGGTGAGCAGTTCAGGCTGTTTATCCGTCATATCAGGTCTTCCCTTTCTAGACCGAATCAGCATTTTTGAAGCAATTTCTGGATGCTCTGTTAAAATATCACCATTCAAGCGTTTTGAGCTCGAAATTCCTTTTCTCGTTTCTGGTGTCCTGAGCATTTTTAGTTGCTTTTCTAATTCCTTTAGCTTTAATTTGAGAGATTTAAACTTGACTTGATCATCAAAAGTTAATAAATCAGCATTGTCTCTAAGTGAATATCCAGCAATGTCGGCTCTTACTATTGAAATCTGTTGACTGATGGCGTTTTGTTTGGGACATTCTAGAAAATAGTAATTGAATAGTGTTAGACGACTCTTGTGTTGACGATGTAAACTCAGCCGTAGAAATATATTTCGATCGAGAATTGCATGTCGAAGGCAAACTGGTTTCTTTACTAGCACTCGATATAAAGAACGACATCAATGAACCTTTTCCTTTCGTCTTGGAAAGCTCGTTCATTTTAGATTCATAGACGACATGAAAATCATTTCTTGCTTTGATTGAATTCCAGTATTCGTTGCATTTTTGCTGATTTTTTTGCTTGGAAATAGTAAGATAAGCTCGCTTATATGCCTCAAAGAGTTTTTCATACAATGATTTCTTGTCCATAATTCTGTTAATGAAAAAATTAAATTGTTATTTTATTTTCAGAATTGTTAAAAGTCCTGATTTTTGTACAATTTTAAAACATGAAGTGAAAAGTTTTTGAAATTATTTAAAAAGTAAAATATTTAAACACATTTTAAGCACTATTTTTTCATTTTAAATTGAGATTTTTTTTCATTTTAAATTTAAAATCGAGATTTTCAATCTTGATTTTCTTTTAAGATTTGAAAATGTTGATTTAAATCCGGATTTTTCTGAAATCATTTTTCTAAGTTTTATGATGATAATTTTGTCAATTTTTGTCAACAAAAATTTTTTGTTATGTAACAACCTTTCACATCCCCCCTCCCCCCTCGTAACAAACCGTAACAAAATCACTGACCCCCCCTCCCCCGAAAGCGTTACGTAATAAGAGAACTTTCTTATATTGAAAAAATATTTAAAATTGAAAAGGAAATATTTTATATATAAATATGTTTTTCAAAAATAATGTTTATTTAAAGAAAATATTTGATTAAATAAATTTAAAGAAAATTAAATTTAGGTAAAAAATTAAATATTTATAAAATAAAAAAGGTATGATAAATATCTAAATAAATATGATATTAAATATAATAAAAATTTTCAAATTATAATTTAGAAAATAATTTAGAAAATAATTTAAGAAATTATAGAAAATATATTTTAAAAATCATAAAACTTGTTGATATAAAAAAACAATAATTAATTAAATAATAGAGATCAGTGAATTTATTGAATTCAAAAACCTGAATTCTAGTAAAGAGAGAAAATTTTCGATTGAAAGTGACACAATAAGTACAAAAACATGGAAGATTTATATACCGAATTTTAAAAGAAATAGACAATAAAAAAGACCTACCCTATTATTGCACACCGAGGCAGATAAAAATAATGAAATTTATACCATGAAATTACGGCCTTATCAATCGGAATAAAAGGATAAAAGAAGTAATACGACACTGTGAAGCATACCAGAGAAGTAGAGCATCAAAGATTGTTCCAAACGAAAAATGACTGGCGGTGGTTAGAAAAGAACCAATTAAGAAGCTTTATATATTAGGTTCGTGATTAAAATTGGAAGTCATAATTTTGTAAACTTTATTTCTATTACAATTTTCATTATTGAAACAAATTTATGAGGAACAAAATTTTAATTACATAATCCAGATCTCAAATATCTAAATATAAATAATAATATCGATAAATATACAAATATGTTATTTTATTCAATTTTGTATAAATCATATGTTGTTTTTTTGTTTTATTAATTTTTTTACAATGTTTATTAATTGAAATCTAAATTTAGATTTTTAAAAATATTTTTAAAAATTCAATTCTTAAATTTTTTTTTGATTTTTAATCATTCGATGATAAATTATTTTGTAATAAAAATCTTTTATTTGATTTTAATAAAATTGCATTCTTTTTAAAATTTATTTTACTTGATATTGATTTTATACATTAAAAAGTATTATGTTTTTATCTTAAATATTGTTACAAAATATATCAAAATCTTCTTTACAATATTCTTTAACTTCGAAGATGATATTTAATTGTGAATTTTTTAAAACTACATTTTTATAAAAATTTGTCCCAATTTAATTAAAATATTATCATTGTGAGGAATATTTTAAATTTGGAATGTTGAAATTGGTTTGTTTAATTTTGTATGTTGAGTTTAGTATTTGGAAATGTGTTTCTCCCACCCAGATGGAAAATTGATATTTTAGATGTTCACGATAAATAATTATTCGAGTATA
>MQRK01234379.1:0-13083 GCA_001938485.1 Girardia tigrina
TACGACCCCCCTGGGGGGGTAAGTGCCGGAGAACATACATTTTCCCCCTATTTTCCCCTTTGTTTATCATCTATTAGTGAGCAAAGAGCGAGTTTTAGAATGTCAAATAATTTGTTGGTGATTGAAGACAGAATTTAATTTTGTGTTTTATGTAGTTTAAACTTTGTTTTATTTAGTTGAACTTATTTCTGGTACAACTACAAGGTATCGCTACATGGATACATTACTAAAGAGTATCAAAATATCAAAAGGAGATAAATTAATGTATGATTTATTAATTTTTGTCCAAAGGGTTCGAAAGAGCGAAAATTAACTCATAAAAAATAGTAAAATCTGATTGACGCATTACCACTTCTATTCGACGGAAAAGCGTTTAGAGTTTTATAAAATTTATACAAAGAAAACCAAAATAATATTGAGAAGGTCTAAGCTACAGTGGTCAAAGTTTTCTGTAAGGATGGCGTCTATTCTTTTTAAAAGTTGCGATCGAGATCACAGAAGAAAGATGAGGCTGTGGATGATTGAGCCGAAAATATTACGCGATAATGGAGATTATCACCGTTTCCGATTAATAATCAATCATTTAAATATTTTTTCTTGTGCTTGATTGATTTTTTCTTGTATTTGAAGATGTGCGAGTTAAATTGAAAATATTACATAAACTAGACGAATTCTTACAGAGTAACTAAGTGTAAAAAGCCAAAATTATAATTGATGGTATGACAAGCAAACTGTCGATTTGTGCAATTTAAAGATCTTTACCATGACATTATGGAACATATCCGGGGCAAGGTAGTTCTAGAAAATATCGCAAATGCGCAACGATAAACTCTATAAGGTGAATTAAAAGATCCACATAACATCTATATCAAAGTACTTGTTGTGTGGGAAGCTCGAAAATATAGCTAAAGTACATCGAGGACGACGTTTAAATGTTTTAGTTTTTGCAAATTGGGTCACAAAGCGAATAAATGTAAAAATAATAGTCATTTAAACTTAAACTAAAAAAAATAGTTACCACAGCTTATTCTTGTACACAGAGAAAGGTACCTATGCAAATGCAGGTGGAACTAAATGGTTAGTGATCAAATGTCCTTATTGACAATAGGAGATACATACGTATTATTAGATATTGGTTGGGTAAAAATTTTTATACTAATGTTTGGGTTAAAGCTGTTGATAGAAATGAAGAACCCGTACTTTGATAGTATGAAACAGAGAGCAAATCGGACATTATTATTAATATGAATGGTTTAATGTAAGGAGGAAGTATCAAAATCGATAATAAGGGCTTTATTTCTAGGATAAAATAGATGAATCAAAGCGTTGAAACACAGTCGAATCTTGAAATAAATGATACTAATTTAATACGTAAATTACTTGAAAAAATGGTAAGATAAATGCAATTGGAAGTATATATAGCCTAAACAGACAAACAAAGTTGCGATTTACCATGAGGATAACGTAACCAGACTAAAATTCCATGAGATACATGAGTGTTTGATTAGTTAAGGTTGGTTAAGGGAAGGTAAAAATAGGGCAGAAGAATGATTTATATATTTTGCTTACCGTTAAACAAGAAAGAAAGGAGAAATTATGGTCTGTAATGGACTATTGAGAGTTGAATCAGTTCAGTCTACTAGAAATTTTTCGACACCTCAAAATATTAAAAACAATGATGTTCAAAATTCTGAAAGATTTTGAACTGAAATATTATCGTTGAGTAAAATGCAATATTTGAAAATATGCGTCAATAAGTCCCTTGCCCGAATAAATTGCTTTGAATCACAAAAAAGTTGGAAAATATTATGGTTTTGGACGAAGCCAGGTTTTTATCGAGACCATCTTTAAACATGCAACATGATCGCATTTACCGAGAATTTTATGTAAAAATCTGAATCGTTGAAAAAACTGAAGAAGACCAGCTTATAAAATATGAAAAATTGCAACCTATTCTTTTTATGCTTCTGTTTTACGGTATGGCAATACGAAGTTTCGCTTTCAATAAGGATATTGTGAAAGTCCAGAGGACAAGAGAAAAATACCGTAAAGCAATAAGATTATTGTTGGATGATGTGTCAAAAGAAGTTTTGCAAGAGATGGTGGCAAGAGTTTCAATTTGATTTTTTGAACAATCTACTCATGATTTCTTTGCATTGTAAAATTGGTCCTAAAAAGTCTAGACTAAAACTTAATAGATTACTGCGTTTAGATCATTTTATTAACTGAATTTCAGGAATGTCGACGTGACGTCGACTCTTTTAATTATTTTAAAACACGTTTGGCAAAAGCATAGATTGATATCCAACAATCTAGTTTTCAAAACGCAACACTAGCTTGGATTTATAATATAAAACGCTACAACTTTTTGGTAAAATAGAGTGTTTTATCATATTAAAAAACTTGAAAATTAAAATCCTCATTTGACAAATTTTCGCATTTTTGGTGACCATTATGCATTTTGGAAATTCTTTAAATTCTATAGCACCGTAAAATAAATAATTCTATAAATACCGACATTTTCTAATGAATCATAATCTAAAGAATAAAATAGTTGAATTATTTAATTTAGTTTGTCGTAATGATGATCTGATAAAATTTATTATAAGTATTAATGCACAAAATGATCTTTACCCATTGAAATTGGTACAATCAATACTTATCTGTATTTAAACTCGGTGAACATACAATCACGTTAAGACAATTGCGCACATGAACAATTGCGGAAAGACTATTGCGTACATAAAAATTGTGTAAGGGATAATTGTGTAGAGATTATTAAATTATTATTATTAATTATTATTAAATTATTGATGTTTTGAATGAAACGATGACACCTATACACAATTCAAATATTTCAAAAATTCTATTTAATTAACAGTTAATTATATTTTTAAAATAACAAACTAAAAATAAAAATAAATAAAAAGATTCATTAATCATTTATTGAAAATTATTGATAAAATTATTTTGATTTAAATTTTTGATAAAATTATTTGCTAATCTCCTCAGATACTTGAGTTTGTCCCCATCAATATTGTATCCATTGACTTCAACCTCTAAGGGTTTAGGGTTAAGGTTAGGGTTAAAATTATGGTTGCGGTTAGGGTGACGGATTAGGGTTACGGTTTATTTCATGATATAAAATAATCAATTTTTTAAGTTATAAATTTTTTATGTACGCAATTGTCATGGAACCTTAAATTAATATGCTAAAAGTTGAGACATTTATTGAATTGATTGTGACACAAAATCTATTTGTACTCTTATATCAGACATAATATTCTGTGTTTTTTAAGAAGCATGGAACTTTTAGCAACAAGAAATTATTATAGATTTATCAGTAAGGGATACTCTTTTCGTCCGCGTGAATTCTTTTTTATATATACATTTACGTAATAATTTATTTAATGCACCAGAATGTCAGCTATTCAATAATTTTTTAGATGGTATGAAGTTTGAAAAAAAATATGAGCCTTTTTAACAGAATTCATAAGGAGGCTGTTAGTTTTAGAACATTACTCTACAATAATCTGAGACTGATCACTCTCGATCGTCTCCAAATTGCAACAATTAAAACTAAAACCGAAATCCTCATCATCATCTCACAATCAAATGAATTGATTATTCATAAACGGTTGTAAAAATTTTAGCTGACAAACAATCTGTGTTATCTTAATGAAATTGGTTTTTAATTGCAATCCAAATGCGAATTTTCTGAGAATAAAGTGAAAACAGTCTCGTTATTTTCTTTATTTTCAAAATGAGTCACTCTCTCAAATAAATATAATAAAAACACCAATTTTCTAAATGTTTATTCTTCAAACATGTTTTGCCAGTTTTGATATCGTCAGTTGACAAATTGAAAATTTCAATTTAGTCATGTATAGAGACAGACTATGCAACGTCACATAATTTTCAGGCTTTTTCCCCATAATTTCAAATTATTAAAGTTACAAAAATTTTTTTAATATTTTAATATAGAGGCATTATAAAAAATAGAATTTTTTTTGCTTAAATATAAACCATATGACGAAAGTGTTTTCGAGCATATCATAAACGAAATCAGGCATGATAATCCGGATTTTTACTATATGCTGATTTTATACCCTTTTAGCAATTGGGTAAATTCAAAATGCCCCCTTCCAAGATATGGCCAGAACATATCAAATCATGCAGAATCTACGAATTCTGTACTAAAAATGTTTTTTAAAAAGATATTTGCAATTTAATTGTTTCAATCAATAATTACAACATGGAAGTTTTCAGTACTAGAAGAAATGAAGTTCTTAATGTTTATATTTTTGACAGTCAAACAAAAAGATTAGATTCTCTATTCTGTTGAAAAGTCAAGCAATGATATATTTTTAGTTAATCGTCTGTATATTACAGATTTTAATTTAAAGGCATGTTCTTATATAAGAATATTTGAGTTTGCCATTCCCTGCAGCCATTTATGCGCTGTGATTCTATTTTTGAGACAAGATCCGATGATTTTCACTGAAGAATTCTTTATAGGAAGTAACTATTCAAGATATTATTATATACTTCCACTATCCTCGCATTGTTTAACCAAAGACCTTAGCTAGAAGAGCTAAAGGAAGACCAAGAATAGTTAAACTCAGCGGAGCTGCTGAGAATTAAAAATCATTAATTCTGTAATATTCTGTTATAATATTAATTATGGTTGATATTTACGTCAATAAAAATTATATTTATTATATTTCCCCTTTAATATGAATCACTTTGAACATATTTAAGAATGATTTGAAATTCATTATAATTATCAAAATTTCTACACAAAATTTTAAACTCTCTATTATAGTCGACTTTATTTCGATCTTTGCAATGTAATATATGATTAAGAATGGAGCTATTTCTATTCGATTGAGCGTGTTCGGCAATGATGACGGTTCGTCCCTCCAATGTACAAGGCTTCGCACTTGTGAAATTTAAATTGATACAGTAAGTTTGCTTGCACACTCAAAGGAGTTTTAGATTTATTTGAAAAGAAACTTGATACTTTATTAATGGTAAAGATTACTCTCAATTTAAAATTTATTGAAGTTCTTTTCATGTATGATTTTTTTGAAATTATTTGCTCCCTCAGAGAATGGTATTTTTAAGCTAATATTTGCTAGATTTTCATTATTTTCTATATTATTCTTAGAGTTATCAGTTTGATTTTGTGATTTTAGATACAAAGTTATTAAATTACCAAAACATTTTCAATTTTATTGAGTTGAACTTTTAAATTTTTTCTAATTAGCAGTTAAATACGCATATGTGGACTGTTATTATCACAAAACAAAAGAATGTATTACTGACTGTAACAATGGTCTAAAAACTATGAAGTGTTTAATTAAGGTTTGATTTATCAACCAAAATCAAATAATAATTATTGGTTCCTCACTCAAAATCACACACCAATCGTTCTCGATTCTCTGCTCCAAACATCACCAAAAAAACATTGACTAAAAATCGATATATTTGTTCCGACAAGCAATAACAAAAATAATATCCGGGTATTCCTCCACCATTTGGTTATATGCACACAACATCACACACTCGTTCATCATTGGGACAAAATACGCACCGCTGTCAAATAATTCCGTGAGCATTAATCAAACAAGGACCGACTGCACAATAAAAATGACTCGCAAACGATAAAACGATAAATAGAAAAATATTATTCCAATACTTTCAAATTCGATAATATTCAATTAAATTATGCAAATTCCAAACGATTAAAACAACAAAAGACGCAAAACGTGTCATAATCTCATAATCGAAAAATAAAAATAAATCAAAATCGATAAGTCACATTCGATCGTTGAAATTTAAATTGGTTTTGACTTGCTGGATGTTCCTGTCGATATTGGCGAGATAATCGTCGATTGTGATGTCGTGAGTCGGGTAGAGCTGCTGGCGGCCCGAGTGGCAGAGCGCCTCGTCACTCTCCACGGACTGCAGCTCGTGACTGTCCGTCAGGAAGTCTTCCAGCGTCTCGTAATCGATCCCAGCGCTTGCACTGACGGGAATCTTGATCTCCTTCCGTCCAATGAAAGATCCGGTCCACAGTCCGTTGACTTTCTTGATTTCATCGACCTTAATAAAACAATAAAAGATATCGACCAAGGACGCACACGCACCGACACGTCGTACTGGATGGCCAGTGAGATCAGAGTATCGGAGTCTGACAGCAGATGCCTCTTGAAGCTCAACGGATTTGACAGGTTGTTCTTCACCGATCCGTACGTCGACGAATAATTCATCACATTACCGATTTTATCATTTTCCATTTATCGATTTTCAATGTTGGAAATTAAAACAATCACATTTAACAATTTGAATTGTTTCTGTTTGATCAATTTGCATTTGGTGTTGATTAACAAATCGACAATTACGTTTCTTTATATTAATAAATAATTTTTAATTTTTATATTATTTTATTATATTAAAAAAAATCTTTTTTTTTTAATATAACTCAATCGCGATTGGAAATATTTTTTTGTGTAAAAAAAATTTTTCCATATTAAAAATTAATTATTGTTTGTGATTTAGAGGAATTTCTGTAGAATTTGTTAGTGGAAAGTAATTTTAATATTGCGATTGGAAAAGATTATTTTGTAAATTATGACGATTTATCAGAATTATAATTATTTTCAATTTAATCGAGTGAAAGTTAAGAATAACGAACTATTTTTTACAATATTTCTAAATATTCTTTTCATTATTTACACGAAATTCATTAATAATAAATAAAAATTTTAAGTAACTTGATTAATGTATTTCTGAAAAGATTTTCATTAATCATATTTCGATGTTTTCTTACAATTTAAGCAATTTTAAACATACATAAATTCATGAAAATGAAAAATAAAAGTAGTAACATAATAATAGTAACAAAATCAAATAAATTTAAATACTGATGGGCTTTGCTTTGTCAGGTTTGAATGTTAATCAATAAATTGTAGTGTCTTATAGAGTTTCAATATAATGTTTGTTTCTTTTTCAATAATAATAAATTCTTTTTATCTATCATTTATTACATATTTGCGTATTCTATGTTATTTTTCACCTGCCTCAATTCTTAGAAACTTTTGATGAATAGCTTCTTCGTCGACTAACTTTTTAATAAAGTTTCTTTGTGTTTTATTAAGAGCTCCAAATGTTGCTCTAAAAATATTAAGACATAGTTCAATGGCGTTGTTTGAAACACGGAGTATTTTCTATAGTGCTATACATATTAATCCATAAAGTGATCTCAAAGCGTGGTGATTGATAGCTAGAGCCGATGTATGTTACAAAATATAGTCATAGCCATGTGAAGATTCTTGAAACTTGATTTAGTTGAATAAATGCTAGGGCCTTTACATACTAAAATTGCTAGTGCTATCAAAAATAGAAACTGCGTCTCAAATTTTAATTTGACTCATTTCAGCCGCGAAAGCTGGATGTATATTGACAAAAATATATGTTCAATCCGCACAAGATTTTAAGTCTAAGTAGGAGTATCTAAGCATTAAATCACTTATAAAAATAATTCTCTGACACTACAAAAAACGGTATCAAAATTTAGAAATAAATTATATTATACAGAACTAATAAGTTATATCAAATTATATAACTTCAGCTGAGTACACATTACATGGTTTTCTGATTCAATTTTGGCTCCTATTTTTGTACATCTGCCTAATAGTTGAATAAGCACTATTTAATAGTACATTTCCTATATTGAATAGGTACCAAATTACACCATTTCTTGAGATTTTAGTATTATTTCGAAGAAATACAATCAAATTATTATTTCCATAGTGTTTTTTTAGAATAGTCTCTGTCACAGTACTCTAATAAACTATTTTTCTCAGAAACAGTATCTGAATTTAAATTTAGGTGTGGTAAAATAAATATTGAGTTTCAGGTAATAATTCATTGAATTGGAGAAATCGGAGGAGGAATTCAAATTAATTTATTTCAATATGAAATAAGATTTGAAGGTTGTGTGATTAGACTCTGTAAATTATTTTTTAAGTTATAATTAAATTGTTGTTTGTTCAATGAGAAATTAAAAATAGTTTAATTATAAACATCCAATTTACGGCACAATCAAGAATCTGAAATTCAAATAACAATTATTCAAACATCATTGTATTTTCGCCCTTTTGTACTTAAGGCATACATACACACAAGGTCTCACAAGAAGGAACTCTGGGGTCATCTAGGTCTGTACATTTGCATACACAAAATCATCTAACCACGCTGGTCAACATAATATTTTTCAAGACTGCTGTTTATTTGATAGCATCAGTTGAGCTTCAGGTTCGTTACTCTCATTCTACGTTACGTTCAAGATATCAAATTCTCTTCAAATTGGTTATTTCATTTCCACTGTTCTTTAACTGGAACTCGATCGTCAAAGTCGAATTCATTCGGATGAAGTGGATGATTTTTTAATGTGTACCGATGACCTTGACTTGATGCAATGAAGACATTCTAATCCATGTCCCGAGCTTCTACATATTCATACAGGTATATATGGCGCATGGCTTCGGAGAATACATCGTCTCCGATTCTTAGCTTTTAATTCTTTGCTGTTTACAGCGGTTATAGTTGAGCATTACCAAATACTTCTACCAGCAGTAACCTTTACTTTTGACTAAACATTGTTGATGCCTGGGACTAACCGTTCGCGTTAAATGTTACGTTGTCTGTCTCTCCGAAAAACAATCCTTTCAATCATACAGTAAAAGGATTCCATAATAATGTTTCCGCCCAGAAAGTTCACACATCGGTAATGCATTTCAACTCACGAACTTTCAAGGAGGCTCTTTGCATCAGCACCCTTGAACAAACTGAACTTTTTCGGGATCCCGTCTCTAAAAGGTCAAAACTCATTTAACTTGCCACTCAAGCTCATTTCTGGTGCGATTTGGTGCAACACCATAAAACTAACCTGTTCGAATCACAAACTTGGAGAAACTTTACTGCTCCAATGTGCAAGTACACCATCAACCACTGCCACGTTTTCTTGGCATAAAACTCTTCTTTTTTCCACTAAACTGTCACTGGATAGATTGGATTACATTGATTGAAATATTCGTCAATTATCTTTTCTTGCTCCACCATGACTTTACCGGGACCTCACATTTTTCTTTCCAAAAACATTGTATACTTATCCCAAAATGGTTGATGTTATGAAGTGGTTTTAAACCATTTATAATCTCCCATTATTCCAACGCTTCTGTTAACACTGCTATGACATGCTATTTTACACATAACTCACCAGTATGCGGATCAGTACATCATCTCAATTATTCTCCATACATTAGACAGTACTTAACAAGACAATTCGTTTCTCTTCCACTACTTGTTTGAAGAGATCAGTATTGTTTACTTGATCAGTATCTCGCAAAGAGCCTTCGATTTTTTCTCTCTGTTCTTAATACTACTGCTGTGAGTCACTTATGTACTGTAGAAAATGAAAAGGTGGTTGTCACGTGGTCTGCACTTCGCAGCCTTCTTCATGACCGTAATTCGTAGCTTAGAGTTCCACCAGATTTATATGACTACTGTTATCATTTGGTTGGAGCCAGCAAGAATCCAAAAAGACTACTCCGCTAATTTTGACTCATACTCCAACCACACCAGACTCGTTCCTTCTCAATTTTCTGATCTTTCCAGGGGCCTCAAGCTAGCTATTCTGCTGTAACTTTCTCTCATAACTATCTTACATTTGTTGCGGATTTGGGTTTGATTTCAGTGCCCATACACCCTCCACTCACAAACCCTTTGACGACACTATATACAAGCTTCAAACACCCTCACACTCCCCTGATGTCAGTGCCGGCATCTGTTTCAAAAATGATTTGCTAGATTTGATCTTTTTATTTTTTATATTTATTAACTCAATATATCATTTTGAATGGATCTCCGCTAAGTATCAATAACCGACCCTAATCAGACATCCATGCCGTGCCCAACTAAATGAATCTGGCCATATAATGTCGCCCGGGAAAATAATAAATATTATAATGTTATGTTTGTGAATGTTTTCTCCTGCCATTTTTATTTAATTAACAAATATATATTTATCTCTATATGATTATTAAATTTGAAAACGTGGTTTTATCGTTTTCATAAAAAACTAAAAGAACATGAAAAAAATAATTTAATCAAATCATAAAAAACAACAAAAACAAACAAATAAATGCACTCATCGCCATCAACCATCTGAGCCGGACAGGCAGACTTATTCTTCTCCCTGAAAAGTGGTGATGGATTGAAATCGGAGGAAATATTGTCTTTCCATTTAAATCCTATATTCTAATTCAGTGTCTAATCTTTTCTGTTTTTCGATCATTCCCTCGTTGGCAATTGACGAAAAAGAGGTCATGATTTGTTTGCTGATGTCATGTTCGGAGATATTTCTTGGATCAGAGCGTCTTCATTAACTAACGATTATAGAAATTGTTGAGAGTATTATGGATCTGCTGTATAGAGTTAATTAATTTGTGTGAATACTTTTCAGATTGTTTAAGTTGACAAACAAATTACTGAATTCAAAAAGTCAAATTTTCTACAGAATCATATTTATTTGAAATAGATTTAAATTTGGAGAAAGTTTGAAAAGTCACTGAGCAGGACGATTAGACAGGAGAGTGTTTTCATAATAACTTTAACTGTGATTCGTGTTATATTCAGTTTTATCGTCACAACAAGCTATCCGGGCATGTCCAACGTAAAAATGATTCTCGACTGTCTCGAGAAGTTCGACGGGTAGAAATCATGGGAACTATGGAGGAAACAATTTGTTCTGCTGACATCGATGTAACAGATTAAGGACGCAGCCATGCTGTTTCTATTTTTGTTGAGTGGACTGGCCCTTAGTGTTTATATAGAGATGTCGGAGAAGCATCAAACAAACATTGAAGAAGTGTTCCGTGTGATGAGTTTGGCGTTTGGCGTATGACAGCGGGAGGCGTATCGCAGATTGCAGAATATTAAATATTCAGATTATCACACCATCGACGAATATGCCGCGGAAGTGTCGAAGTTGGCGAAGACGGTGAAAAGCCTAGAGATAGCTGCATTTTTAGCTGCGTTGCCATCGGAGATCGCTTTGGAAATCGACAGATGACGGATTCAAGGATGGCACGAAATTATGGAAGTAATTCGAACATACATGAGTATCATGCAGAGCACATGTAATACGTCGTTGGTGTAGTGTTAATTTTTGACACCTGTCAATTTTTATCTTACAACATAATTTTAGTTTTTTTATTTATATCTGTGTACCCTCTGGTATTTTTGTACTACAATGTATTATTTATTTAATTTGATCATTTTCAGTTACGTTTTATTAATTCATATACGATTTCTGTTATTTAAAGATTTTTATATGGTAATTTCTTGTCAATTAAATCAGAAGTATGACAAAAGAAAAGAAGACAAATGATTTTTTACATTATTAGTTATAGAAAGAAAAAAAGAAAGAAAAGAAATCAAATTATTTTTTATTATCGTTGCAAATGGTAATAATAATTATCATGTTAATAATTTTAAATTTAAAACTAAATCGATTATAAATAAGTCGATTTAGTCATAAATAACATTACGACTGACGTTCAGTATACAAGCTGAAGAAATTAACTGACATTGACTGAATTCATTTATTGCTGAAACAGTTCTTATCATTTTTACGAAATTACTTTCAATACCGAAATATTCACGATTTTCATTCGCTACCGATTGTATATTTGACGACTAACCTTTAATAATTACGAGTGGTAATTATTTATATTACGTTTCAGTGTTATACTGTTATTAAAAAGTTTTGTTAACAATTTTGATTATTTTTGGGAGTTATTTCTTTTTTTGTAAGGTTACTAAACTTACCTAATAGCTTTAATATTCGGTCAGTTTAGCACGTTAGTTCTTTTTATATATCATAACCAATTTATCTGATAAAACCTCCAATTTCTTTTTTGTTTCGTTCAGAGGATAAATTGGGAGTTTTACAGTTTGAAAGGAGCAGATGGTGGCAGCGTCAGCGACGACCACCGTTTCAAGAAGCCAGGATAGAGCGTCGACACGGGTAGTCGAAATGCGGACGAGGGTCACTTTAAAAGTTTTTCCCAAAGGAGTAACATGATATGTTTCAGATGTTATCGAAAAGGACATATTTCGAGATTTTGTAGGGCGGAAAATGCGAGCGAGGGGTCGACGGCACGAACGGCTTCTCGGGGGATTAAAGGCGCTTCCGGTGATTCGATGTGTTGTGAACGGGAAAAGCTGCAAAACGTTAGTGGATACCGGATGCTCTTGTTTGGTTGTGAAAAGGTGTCTTGTGGATGAAGAATCGATACAGCAGCAGCAGGAAAAATTCACGTCAGGCAACGGGTTGCGAGTGCCAGTAGGCACGTGTGCCGTTGTGTTTGACGTAGAGGATAAAAAAGGAACTTTAAATTGTACAGTTATGAACAGGTTGCCCGAAAATTTTAATGTATTATTGGGTGTTGACGTGATCGAGAAATTAGGGGGGATGACGCTCAATAATGGCCGCGTGAAATTTTGGGTGGACGCTGGTTCAGCAAGTTTTTGTATATCTGCCGAGAGAGCTGGTTCATCAGAGGTGGTCATCACTGAAAGCGGTGGCATGAATAAGCATAATTTCAATATTCGATTCGATAAGTGTGGACTGTTTCCTGGAGTTGGAAATCGGATGCGCCTGAGTACTTGCCGAGGAGAAATAAAGTTTTGAAGGAGTCCAAGTCGAAAGACAAATCAACAATGGAGATTCTAATCAAGTGGATAGAAAAGGGGTATTTAGTCGAATATGATGATAAGATTGGCGCGTCAGTGGCATCAATTCTTATCTATGGTATAGCCCAGTTGAATAAAGAGAAGATACGACCCGTGTTCTATTTTAGAGAAGTGAACAAGAACATCGATATTTACAGTGGATGTTCAGATGCTTGTGTGGAAAAACTTGGGGAGTGGAGAAGGAAGAGTGATAAATTCGCAATTCTGGATCTATCCGATGCTTACATGCAAATCTGCGTAGATCCAGCGACGTGGCGG
>MQRK01234384.1:0-10378 GCA_001938485.1 Girardia tigrina
TCTCTGTGAATTGTTATTCTCGGGAAATATGATTTAATAAATATTAATTAATTTAAAATAAATATGATAGTTGATTTTGTGATTATTTGAACGCTTTGATTATTTGTAAGAAATTGTGTAACTACATCTCCATTCGTCCGGATTTTTCTGATAATAAAATAATCTGTCAATGTCTGTGCAGAAACACATATTTCTACTGTCTGAGTCAGCGAAGCACTGGGTAAATTTTTTTAAATAATTACAGAAAACTGAAAATTTTGTTCCGAATGAGAGGAAATTCCATTCTTGCAACCTTGAATCCAGTAATTCTGCATTTCTATTTGACAATCTCAAATAACTCACTAAATTGTTTAAATTATATTGGTTAATGAAATGAAGATTTCTTAAAGAGGAAGGTTCAAAGTCTACATCATTGTTATCATCAACCTTTTTCATGTTTCTCACTGAAGTTTTATTTAGTTCTTCTTCGTTTAAGAAGTTTAAGGTCTCCGGAGCTTTTGACACATTGAATGATTATCGATGAAACATCGGGATATGTAATTAATTTCTTATTCTTTGCAGAAAACCCAGAAATATTTGTTAGGCAGAAATAACAGTTTGAAACGTGATGTATAGGCTCACATCATATCATAGGAATTGCAAATGACACTAAGTTCTTAGTAACTGATACATCACAGGTGGTGATTTTTGTTTTCGTTTATGTTTAATCATGTCTATCAATAATTCTAATAATTTTAATAAAAGTAAATTTGCTACACAGAATAAAAAATTAAATAATTTAAGAAAATTATTTGGAGTTTTGAAATTTATATTGATAATTTCAAAATTCTGTGTAAGCATTTTGACAGTTATTGGAAGAAATTGTCGTGTGAAGCATTGTTAATAAGGTCACGTTGCCCTAAAGTCAATGTTCAATCGGCAGTCTCAACCAGCTTATTGAGAATTTTTGATTAACATGATTTCATGCAATCGATTACATACTCATCATTTTTGTATTTCTATACAGGTGAATTGATTATTAATTAGTGACCTGAAGATGACAGTTGATCCTTTGAAATATATTGTCTTAAAATATATTTTTAAATGAATGAGTGTTGTTTTTAATTGTTTTAATGATTATTATTTTTGAATAAATTGTATCAATTTTAAATGAAAAAAGATTTATAAAATTTTATAAAGAATTTTTTATTTTTAAAATCGGTATTATCTCTAAATAAATTTTAATTGATTTAGATATTATTTTTTTAGTGTCAGTTTTTAGAAATTTAATAAAGAATTTGATTGTTTAGATAAATTTTGGCAAATTGATTATTAAAATAAATTTAAAATTTGTTTCAAATAAATATTATTAATTTGTGCTAATAAAAATGAATTTGACTTTGAATATTGAATTTGAAATCAATTCAACTAATTATATACATAAAATAAATAAAGCAAATAACAAATTTATCAATTTGTATATAGAAAATATTATTAAAATCTAAGCCGATGCTAAGTTTCAAAAGTTTGTATAAATGTAATTAATATCATATTTTTATGTTTAAATGAAAAATTGCGATTTTCACTATCCGAGAGGAAAATAATGGATTATAAATTGATCGAACATTTGTAAATTAAAACTATTCCCAAAGAGAAAAATGAAATTGAGAAAGGAACTACTCTAAAAGTATGTCAACAGAAGAAAATCTAACTGAAATGTATTAAAAAAACACACGGAAGATGATCTTTCTAACAGAAATGTCCTTCGGTAAATGAAAAACAAAAAATATGACTTTAATCGGAAATTGTAAAGGCGGAATGGACAAACAGTTCGTCAAGAATTATACGAACCTGCAGAAATTGTGTCGATTCTAGACAATACTAAACTGGAGTAAATATTAGAGAAATATAACTCAAGTTTGTTCGGTTATGAAGAGTAATACAAAGAAGCTACAGAAAAGGTGATATTCGAACTTTCATTCTACCATCAAATACTCTATAACTACTCTCAACTACATCTAGATGAAGGATAAATTTGACGTAAGAGCAAAATCGATTCTAATATTCAAAGGTTTCCTATAGATAATGAAGGAATTAGAAATTTCTAGTCTAGAACACTCATGATCAATTTATTCCGCAGATCGACTGTTAAAATGACAATACAGATTGATTGAGCCATGTTTCATATTCATACCATTCGGACTGCATTCATTGTGTGTACAAATTATTTGGAAGACCCTCATAAGTGTTTGTATTTACTGGTTAATTTATTATTGTTATTGAGAGTTAATTGGAGGGTGATTTGGTTTTTGGTGTGATATTTTTTTGGTCGAACATTTATTAGCTCTTTGTTACCTTATCATAAGATTAATATTTGAGAGAGAATTCTTTGATTTACTATTACTTGATTTAGTTCATCAAAGAATTGTCTCTCCCCGATCAGTAAAAATTATTTAACACTAAAAAACACTAAATTTAATTTAACTCTAAATTATTTAACACTAGTTAACCATTCAAAATTGTGGAAAAATCGATTTAATCTTTTGAACAAAATCCAAATAAGACCTAAGCGACAGAAACAGCTTTCAATATCAACCTAACATTTTTCCTTAAACAAAACAATATTTTTAGTCAAATTTTAGTCAAATTTTTAGTCAAATCAAAATATTTTTAGTCAATCAGCCTAAACTGATTGCTTCAAAAAAAATACGATTTAACTGTTATATACCAATTTAATTATCATACCACAATCGCAGAACAATTTTGGTTTACAACTATTAACAATAAACTTTAAAATATTTAAAATAAACATAAAAAATATAAAATAATAAAAACATTAAAATAAACATAAAATATTGTTTTTAAGTGTTTGTTGCGAATACAATTGAACTTTAGAAGGTCATATTTATTTTCTACAAAAATTTTTTTTAAGTCAGAAGGGGAATCTAACCCTTCGATCCTCTACTTTAAGTAATAATTTTCTTTAAATAATATATGTCAATATTATATTTGTTTAATTCTAAAAATATTTTGCTATTACGAACAGGTAAACTGAATATAAATTTATCAATAGAAAATTCAAAATACGTATAAATCGAGTTTTTTTTCTCAAAAACCCTCAAAATAGTTTAGAGATCCCCTTGTGTCTTAACATATACCTTTGATGATCAATAATTAATGGAAAGTTATTAGAATTATACTTTTCAAATTAATAACACAAATAAGACTTCCTTCATTTAAAAATTTTATAAATTTTAAATTAGTAAAGCCGTTGATTTGTGAGTAATGAGTATGTAATGGAAAAAAGGGGAATCGATCAATTACTTCAATTGAATCCCGATGAGAAAAAGAAAAGTCAAAATGAAAAAGTGAAAATTATTTTCGATCATCTTCCAAAAGTCTCTTTATGCCGTTCATTACACTTTTCGAGCTGTTGAGGAAAAAACAATTGATTAAAAAACTTTCTCTTTCTTTAAATACAGAATATTATCAGTGTCCAGCAGATTATGATCGATATGATGTCTCATGACGAAGTATTTCTTGTATGGCAAAATGACAAATCTCTGTAAATCGTATATAAATGATACGGATAGAATAAAAATACTTTGTATAATATTAATTAACAATGAATTGTCTACTTTAACAATATAGAATTATCTCGAATTGATTTTGAATTACTATCCTGAATCAAGTCAAAGATTTCACAAGATCAATTCATCGTTTCAATTGTTAACAAATTGTATTTTCGTGATCATTTTTTGTGCATAATGTTAATATTGATTCGTGAAAACTTTGAAAATATTTTTGCTTTTTGGTAGAAAACAATTTTTATTATTAAATATTGAAAAGAAAATTATTCATTAAAAGTGTATCTAAAAAGGAAAAAAACACTTAATGGTTCAAATTGCTGGTAAAAATGTTTTTTTATTAAAAAAATGAATTCGTGTACGGGTGTGGAATTGATTAATTTTGTGAAAAAGCAGTGCTTTTTTAATTATTTTTTTTGATTTATGTGAATTTTGTCGATAAAATTATTATTTTGAAATTTGTTTAAATATAAAAAAATAAAATTATTTGGACGCGTTTGTGTTCTGTTTTGAAAGGGAATTTTTATTTGTGATTTTTTATCAAAATTAATGAAAGTTAATTCGGTGCGTTGTTGAATTTTTTGAAAAGAATTGATTGCTGCAGATTTTGATATTTTGCGTGACGAATTAACGAATTAATTCTGCATTATTTCCGAATCAGTTTGATTTTCGGATCGAACCATGAGCTCTCTCTCCCCATCCAAAGGAATTTATTGGCGCAAGATTTTTTTATTTGAAAGTATTCACTATTTTGACAGTTCGCAATGCGTCTTGGGTGGGATGGGATCAATAAAGGATAAATGGATCAATTTTGAAATGAAAGAAGATATCGACATTGACAATTTATATACGGATTCGAGACGGTATCAGAGGATGGCACAATTGAATTTGACTCTTTACACTGATTTTGAGACTTATCGGAGTTGTTTTGAAGTTGATACGGTAAAACTAAAGTACTCCCCACGACCCAGAGTCTGCCCCCAAGTGCTGGAGCATCGCGACCACGCAACCACTGCGCAACTCACTCCGCCTTATTTTAGTTTTTAATCTGAAAAGTATAATTCTAGGGTTAAAATTTTTATTGTTATTTATTTTTGAAATGAAGATATAATTTGAGATCTTCTATTAATAATTATAATAAAATATTAAATAAATTATTTATTCAATTATCTCTATTGAATTATTAAGTTTTTTCAATCTTTTTCAAACTAAAAACTTAGATATGTCATTATTTATTACTAAAAAATTACTTATTTTATAAAATTTAATTTAATTATGAAAACTTTTCCTTAAAATTAATTGAAATATAAATTTTATATTTGATAAATCTTATCTCTAATCTGATATGATCTTTAAATAATTTAAAATATTTATTCTTAAGTTATTAAAGTATTAAATCAAATAATCGAAAATTAATTAAAATATTTTTTTTAAAAAATTATTGCTTCACATCAAAGAAATTAAAAATTAATTTTTCTAATTTTTAAATATTTAATTTATAAAAATAAATTCAAAAATAAAGTATTTTAATCAATTTTGGATTGTTTAATTTAGTTTTTAAATACTTTAAAATGTTTTAAAAATTTAAACGTTTGAAGAACTTTCTCGACATCCATCTTGTTCGTCGATGATTTTGTTAAAAAATATAAGATAAATACAAATTTCAAATTAAAATAAAAAACAATCTTCATTTAAAATGGAAACCATCTAATACTCTTATATAAGGGGAGTCAGAAAGCTCTACATATCTGAAAAGTATACTATTAAATTACCAAAAGAAGTTAATGATTTTTTTATGAAATAGACAATAGTTTTTTGTATAATAATCATAATTTTAGTTATAAGGATCAACTTGTTTTCAATTTGAATCTGCTCAAAGAACTATCTTTTGTCATGTTTGTTTTGAGTTCTTATCATGTTCATAGGAAGATATTATATGATCTTCTGTAAAGAATATGAATTCTTTTTCACCAGGAAACATTATTTTTCATATGAAGAAACAGTTCCTTTATCTGGTGCTTTTGTTTAGAAATAGGTAATGTTTACGCATCTTCATTTGACAAAAAGTTTAAAAGTTTTGGTTTAAAATAATTGAAGATGCAAATAAAATATCATTGTTTTCAGAAGTATACATTACATATAGCTAGAAATTATAAATTATTTATACCAACTGTAGCGGTAAAATGTGTAAAAGTCTTTTATTATCTAGTGAGCCTGTGAGTTTTGAAAAAGTACTGAATACGTTTCCTTCCATTTTCGATAACTTTTCTGTCCCGTAGAACTCCTACAAATTTCAAAAAATATCCAATACACCTGTTTTGTTTCTATTAGCATTTTACAACGTAACTGTAGGGGTGATTTAATATTTGAAGTAGATTTGACCTCCAAATGATAAATTAACTGAAACATAAATTGTAAAACAACTTTGAATTGTTTTTCATTCTGATGTGGAACGGGGGCCTAAAAAATAACTCGGGCCCAAAGCAGTGCCTCCTGTTTGTGAAAAATCTAAGAAGTTTTTTCAAAAAATATCCGTTCAGTCCCCAACCAAAGAGAATTTCCAATATTTCACAGGAGATCAATACAAAACTTATATTGAAAAATGTATATCTTTTGTAACTTAACATAATGCATAAAAGAGCAAAAAGGACAGAAGCATAACGCGTTTAAAAATCGAAATAATTGCAATGATATTATAATAAATAATATGCAATAGGCTCTTTTTCACTTCATATATTGTAAAAAGTTTCAAAGTTTCTTTTGTTTTCATCGGCAAATGTGTTTTCGATTCGGAAATGACCGACTGGCTTCCAGTTGCATCCATATTCATAAATTATTGTCACAACAACAAAATAGTCGCATAAAATATTCTATCAATAGAACGATTCCAAAGGTTTCACTAAAATCAACAGGGATTAAAATATTTAAAAACGTTTTAAGCGTTTTTAGAAAACGAGAAAAAAAATACAATTTCTCTCTCTCTCTCTCTCTCTCTCTCTATATATATATATATATATATATATAATGGAGTGATTGACATTTGCAAGGTCTTTACAAAAAACCTTAAAGAGATTTCCTTTAAAATTCAATATTTCAGAACAATGGGGAAAACATAATTTCAACACCCATAAGAAATAAAAACAATCAAATAAATTTTCTTTCATAAAAATTTAGATACAAAAAGATGTTATAAATAATTTTGTTTCATGAAGTGCCGATTTTAGTATCCAATTCTACATCCTTGATGAATATTTTATCAATAGAAGTCATGAATCTTCAATAAATATGTGAAATATTCTTTAAATGAAATAAGAAGTAAAAGTAAAACTGTTTTTATAACAAAACACAACTTAAAAATATAAATAAATGAAATATAAATATCTTCATTTTACGAGAATTACCTGAGAAGTTAGTTAAAATTTTCAATCTACCAAATAATTTATAATTTTTTAATTTGAAATTTGCCAACATTTCTACCCAATTTCTATGCATTTCATCCTTCAATTGTATATATATTGCGTCTCTTATTGTTCTGAATTGTCTTTCTATGATCCCGTTAGTGTTGTGGGGATAAGGACTTGAATAGACTATCTTCGTCTTAATTTTTTTCGTCGTTTCTTTAAAGAGTGCTGATTCAAAAGTTTTCCCTCTATCAACGTGTATCTCTTCTGGTGGTCCGAATTTCTAAATCTATTTATCTAATAGCACCTTTCGTGTAGTCTTCTCGTCTTGGTGTGCCACTGCGGCCAGGCTGATGTACCTACTAAATTGATCAATTATTGCTAAAATGTATTGGTATCCATTCATGAATGGTCCGGAAAAGTCCATGTATATTTTTTGAAACTTATCCAAACAAAGAATAAGTTTTCCTCCTTATTTTATATAAAATAATAATGAAATCACAGAAGAATTACAAGGATGTAGTTAACAAACTTGATTTAATGGATGAGTAAAATAATTTTTTTTCAAATCACAAGAAAAGTTGTAATATTTGAATAAACAATAATACAGTTAATAGAAGGACTAGTTACAATTATGATAAGATAGAGTCAGTAAACGAGGTACATTTGTATAGGAAACTGTATAAACAGAGATATTGTTTCTTATTATCTTCGGATGGAAATGATCTGATTGTCTGAGTAATTAGATGAGGAAAAATTAATATTTTTCTATTTTGAAATCAATATTTTTATTGATTATTTTATTAGTTTAATATCTTATAGAAAAACACACGCACACACACACACATATATATATATATATATATATATATATATTCAATAGACTCCGCATATATCAAAGTGGCCCTTGCAAAAACAAAATTTCGGTGTAGCCGTAGTAAGAAATAGACATAGCATCACCTTCCATTACCTAAGCACTGATATTTAGTGGGTACAATAAGATATCTTCGATATATCCGTATATTCAATATATCCATCTTCGATATATACGGAGTGTAATGTACATAAGTAAGATTCGATATGAACAGAATAATAAAGAATAACATATATGTTTATTCGTGCATGGGAATGATGAATAAATATTATTATCACACTCGGTAAAAAATTATACTAGTTAATATTAAACTGTATAGATATTAAATAAAAAAGTTAATAATGACTTTAAATTTTCATTTACATGGGTCAAATTCAATAATAAAATAACATAATTATTATATTATTAAATTTTATTTTATTTACTTAAAATTTTTATTAATATTGAAACAAAATTAAAAGCGAATAAAAAGGATTTATTAATTTATTTGATTGATTAAACAAACTGATGTTATTAAATTAAAATAATAAAAAAAATTAAAAACTAAACGGATATTCTCAAATTATATTATTATTTCATTATTTTCATTTTTAATTTCATTAATTCAAAATAACATCAAACAATATATAATAATCTTGATAAATTCTGTTTTGAATTTAATTAATTTTATCTTAATGAATCTTTTCATTAATTAAATAATTTTTAGTTTGATTATTTCAGAATCTTAATGAGTAATAATTATTAATTAAAATAATAATACCAAAAAATATTAAATAATAAGAATGTTTTAAATATGCAAAAAATTATCAATAATAATAATAAAAGTCACCCATATCGAAATACCTTTTTCGAGACAATATATTTCGACTGATCAACCGCCTCCTTCACATCACTGACTCATTACTTATCATCGTGACTACCTTTTATATATAAAAAAAAGATATGGGACTTTTATCAGTTATTCTTTACTATCAATCGTTCTATGTAAAAGCTATAAAAGCATATCAGAAACGGTAAGTTAAAACTTGTGCTCTCTGAATGTCACGGAAGAGCCGTAGACTCAATAAATTAATTTGTATACAAGTGATAATTATACTTTGTCTGTTGGACAAAGATGTGAAAAAGTATTTTGATTAAAAGACCGCCTACAAAAGCTTCATACCTATTCGAGAATCTGACAGAAGTGTTCCAATATAAAAGAAAAGACGACATACCGAAAGTTTGCTTTGAGAAGATTGAAAAACTTGGTGAAAGAAGTTTGAAGCATGTTTTATGAAAAAAGAGTTTCACGGTAGCTGTTTCAAGGAGAATGAGCATGAGTATGTTTATGAGAAGTATTTATTTATTTATTAAATAATGTCATATTTGCGTAACATTCTGGTTTGGATATGTTAAAATTTTCCGAAATTATTATTTCCTCATGAGATGTAACAAGCAGCCTGATCTTTTCGATATAAAATAGGATCAGATCATAATAATTTAGAGCACTAATTATTCAAATGTAAAAAAGTATGTTCATATTATTGTTTCAATTTTTCTATTTAATTATTAATATAATTTAATTTTTCATGTATCCTTATGGAATCCCGTAATATGGCATCATTAAACAGCTTACCCTGTTTTATGGTTATAAGGTGGTACCTTAGTAGATTTTACAAGATAAAATTTTACCCCGAAAGCACCTTAGTATACAGTGGAACATTAGTTAAAAGTGGTACCTTAGTAAAACGAAACAAAAATTTAAAAAAAATTTCCATCTTTTTCAATTATATTTTTTAATCATCATAATCTTCATCTTCTCTACCAAAATTATTTTCATCCAACAAAATATCAATGAGCTGCTCACGATTACCTTGATCTTCATATACCTCATCTTTAGATTCTTCAGATTCTTCATCGCTTTCCTCAATAACTACATCTTCAACGTATTCGTATTCATTCGGATAAAAATTGATTGTGGTCTTCTTGATGCCATTTTCAGGAAGTTTCTGACCAACTGAACTTACTGCACACACAGTAAGTCTATTTCTCTTCATGAAGCTACTGATCCAAAATGTAGAACGTTTAAAATCTTTAATTTTCATTCGTACAGCCATTCCTCTAGCTTCACTTAAAATTGATGTTCCGGAAACAAAATATCCTTCTTTTCTTTGTTTCGGCACCCATTCTTTTAATTTTACTTCCAATTCTGGCCATTTAATCGATCGAATTCTCTTCACAACTTTTGCTTCCTTATTTCCTTTGGCTTCCGTGAGATCATTTTCGTTCTTCCATCGTTAAATTTGATTGTGATGAACTTTGAAATGTTCAAAAGCCTTTGAATGTGAAGAAATTAAAGCGTAATTAACAGCATCCAGTTTAAATTGCAATGCATAAGTCTTTCGCTTTGCACTCGACATTTTAAGAGTACCCCGTTTTATGGTTGTTGGGAACGTTCATAAAATAAAATTTTTGAATGTTATGAAATTATTAGATAAACAATTACATTCCATAAAATATTGTTATAAATATGTTAAAATAGATTTTCAGAAATTTAA
>MQRK01234387.1:0-11463 GCA_001938485.1 Girardia tigrina
TTTAAATTTTATTTAAATGATTTAATTTTACTCTCATTTTAATTATTTAATTATTTTAGTTTAATTTAATTTTATTTTAATTTATAAAATGGGTCAAAATAGAATCGCAACGCGACCACCACCTGCTAAAGATGATAATAATTCAACAGCCGCGAATGTAAAATCAATATCGACATCTTCCCTAAATCAAATGTTTTCTCACGATTCTGTTGCTTATTTAACTTTAAAACTCATTTATGACATAACTTGTGTCGTTTTATTTATTAAATCTTGATCATTGGTGGCACCTGTGGATGAATCAATCACCCACGGATCAGAAAAATTCAGAAAAAGAATTTTCAATATTCAAAGCTGAAAAACCCTCCTCTGAGATACAACAGAGGCCATAGTCGTATGGAGCACAATCAGGGCTGTAAGCAGGATGCGGCAGGATTTTGACTCCATCCAACACTTGGAACATACCAGTGGTCTTCTTGGCGATATGCGGATTAGCATTGTCTTGCTGAAGCAGTGCACGTTTTCGGTTGATTAAGGCAGGGTACTTCTCCCTGAGCTTCTCGTAGACAGAGTCCAGCTGTTGAAAATAGAGCTCTGCATTGATAGCCTGGCCGTTCTGAACCAACTCAGTGCACGACTCCCTCAAAGTTCCACCAGATGTACAACATGATTTTCAAGTCAAATAGATCTTGTTTTGGAACTGACGGCGTTGCTTGACCCAGTGGAACATATCGCTTGTCTCGGTTGTGGTTGACCAAGTAGACCCAATTCTCATCCAACGTCACAATTCGTTTCCAAAAGCGGTCATCTCGTGGATTCTGTAGCAGTTGTCGGCAAATTCAGACTCTTTTATCGACCTGTGCTTTGATGAGTTCGTGTGGATCTTGACGCGGTTTCTTGTGCACTAAGTCGAGCTGCTTCAAATGCCAATATATGGTTGACTTGCCAACTCCAAGTTTAAATGCCAAATTGCGAGTGCTTGACGAAGGCTTCATGTCAAACTCTGCATGAAAGTCATCGTTATCCAATTTTGTTGGTCGTCCAGAACGAGGACTGTCATTCAAGTCAAAGTTGCTTTTATTAAAACGCTTGAACCAATCAATTGCCGTACTTTTTCCGACCGTTTGTGTACCTTCATTTCTGCAAATTGCCATGCCAGCATCTCGTGTTGTCAAGACTTTCATCTAATAATGACGCAGCAACACAGGGATTTCAAGTTTTGTAATCTGGTAGTCCATATAATGCTATAAATATATCGATATATATCAATATCAAATAAATAATGCCAAAAAGAAATTTGAAAAAAATTGTATTTTCATAATTGACCGGGAACTTTTAGGAAAACTTAATATTACTAAATGCAAATTTACATTTTGATGCAAAATTCACTACTTTTGTAATTTTATTTTTTTTTAAAACATATGATACCTGACCAAAAAATATACTTCCAAAAATACTTTTTGTTGAAATAAAAAATGATTATATATTATTAGGGTGAAACAAAAGCCTTTTCGTATTTTTTATTAAAAATTTAAACATAATTTTACAACAAATAAAAAACATTTAAGTTTCAAAGTAAAGGCCATTTGAATCTATAGCTTGAACCCATCTATGGGCAAGTTATGCGATACCTATGCGGTACTAATTTTTGTTCTTAGAAGCGAAGAACTGGTGACACCAGTTTTCGACCTCGGCCAGATTATTGAAGCTGCGACCACGAAGAAAGTGTACCATAGAGCGGAAAAGGTAATAGTCGGAATGCGCAAGATCCAGACTATACGCTGGGAGTGGCAGAAGTTCAAAGGCGTTGAGATTTTTGATTTTTCCTTTGTTTGTTTTGGCGGTGTGTGGTTTTGCATTGTCCTGTTGTAGAAGAACTCGCTTTCGATTGATCAAAGCGGGGTATTTCTCGTCATGTGCCGCATACATTCGATCACGTTTGGCGCAGTAAAGGTCAGCGTCGATGGTACGACCATTTGGAACCAGTTCGAAGTGAATCAAGGCTTCGAAATTCCACCAAACACACAAAAGTGCCTTCCTTGAGAAACGATCTCGTTTCGCTACCGGTTTCGCCATTTGTCCGGGGTCCAATAATTGATTTTGTTGGTCTGGATTACTGAAGTAAACCCATTTTTCATCGAAAGTTACAATTCGACGGATGAAACGGTCATCGCGCGGATTTTCAAGCAATGTTTGACAAGTTTCGAAACACTTTTCGGCTTGAATTTGTGTCAATTCATGAGGCACTTCTCGACATCGTCTATAGACCTTGCCTAGAGCGTGAAGGTGTCGTACAATAAATGTTTGAGGAATATCGAGTTAGGCCGACAATCTGCAAGTACTTATTGACGGATTTGTCTCGACGGCTTCACGAATTGCTCCGAAATCTAGGGTGATAGATCGGCCTGAACGTGCATTGTCTCCAAGGTCAATGTCGCCTTCGTTGAACCTTTTGAACCAATTTTGTGCAGTACGATTTAAGACCACATTATCGCCTTCAACTTCGCATACCTTCTTTGTTGTTGCAGTTTCGTTTAAGCCCTGTTTCCAGTAATGGCGTAAAAGAACACGAAATTCAAAATTTTCCAGGATTTTTCTAAAAGACCATAAAAATTATATTAACGACTAATTAGAAGTTTTAATATATATTGTGATAGAACAGTTCAAGAGCTTTAAAATCACATGTATATAAAATATCTTTATTTGGTAATAATTAACAATTGAACAAAAAGACGTAGAAATACGAAAAGACTTTTGGTTCACCTTAATATTGCCTTTCTTTCGTTGTCTAAAACTTATCCTTATTATCATTCTTTCTCTTCATAAATTTAATAATTTATTAAAAATAAAACTCATCTGTTCCGCCCAATCACCAGGTTGACCCGAAGACCGAACGGTAGTAGCGATAGAGTGATAGTACCGGATTTGAAATTCGGGTATTTTGTGTTCGTGCATGGCCCATTTTAGTATGGAGATTTTCACTAATTGAATTTTCACTAATTTAAATGTTCACTAATTGAATGGTAAATTTTTTTTTCTGATTAAGTAAAATTCGTAATATAAAATTCAAAAATAACAGTTTGATAAATTTTCTTAAATAAGTCAAAGTTTGACAAAATTTCAAATAATCTGTAATAAAAGAGTTCAATAAAATTTCAAAAAATTTACATTCGATAATTAATTTCATTCAACAAATTTAAATCAGACTTTCAACAAAATTTCAATTAAATACTCGACATAATTTCCCTTTTCTGAATAAATAAAAGCCAGAATTGTGACAAATTGTCTGACTTAAGGATCGATCTGATTGGTTGACCAATCAGAGTGAGCCATTTCATTCACTTGACTAAATATGACACACACAAGCCACCATGCATTGATAATACGACAATTAAATTATTGAGTCACAAAATTATTGAATCATTGATATCACATAACCACCAACAACCGAACAAGGCTGCACTACTAAATTTAAAAATCGATCTTAAATTGCCATCATTTTTTTATTTAAATAGTTAATTTTAATTCTTTTCATTTTCATTTAATTTACTTTAATTAATTTAATATTAATTATCATATTTTATTTATATTTTTTATATATACAAGCAATAAAATTCAATATGTAAACTTTAAATTAAAAGATAACCTGAAACACCAAGAAAAAGAAGTCTTCGCTAGAAAAGACATCAAATATGAAATTTATATTTTTATACATTATTTTATATTTTATACAGAATTGTCAATAAAAAAGTATTCAGCTACCAGTTGATAAAAAAATTTGGAAATTAAAGAGTCAGCTTCTGTTTTTAGTCTAAAATCTTATATTTAATAGTTATGGACGATATATATGAACAAAGGAAATTCTGAAGATATAAAAAATTATTCTTTTGGATAAAAAAGTCTGATAATGTTTTTTTTGTTTTATGTTCCACATTAAATAGAGCCTTGTAAATCAATTAAATTACGAAAATAAAAGTAATAGAGAGACTGTTGCTCTCAAATAAACATAGTTACTTTCCTTACATTAAAAGACATCAAACTGACACATCACCTTCTTTGTTATTGCCTTCGAACAGAAATTAATTATAATTATAGGAATTTACCAATAATTAAGCAATAATGCAAAAAGATTAGTCGAAATTGAAATAATTTATTTAAAAGTTTCAAACTCAAAAACGATTATAATAACTTTTTATTGTTTAAAATGTTCTCTGTAGTTTCTTTTGTTGTACAAAAAAATTAACAAAGAAAACAAAGTTGTTGTAATAACAAAAATCTCTGATAACTTATACATTTTGTCGTTTCCAGAAAATTAAATTAAATTCCGAATTTCCGTAACAGATAATTTTTATTTTCTAATTACAAAATTTAATTAATTCTATTGAAAAATAATGAAATTTTTATTTAATTTTGTATTAAGATTACAAGAATAGAACTCTCTTTATTAAAAAAACCTACAAATTCTCTTAAAAGCCACACTGGCCTATTTGCGTGAGTTTATTTAATGATTGGAAATAAACAAATCCATTCCAACGAAATTGTCTAGCTCTTTTCGACGAAATTCGTCGATATCCACGCACTGTTGATTATTCAAAATTCAATTAGACGTTTTTACTATTGTAATTTTTTGCTGTTGATTGATTAAATATAAAATTACAATTTTAACATAAATCACTTGTTCTTACTGTTCTAATTTTATGAAGTTTTTATTGATTTTTCAAACCATTATTCATGCTTAATGTATGGTTTGTTTTAGGTTAATTTTAAATGGTGATAAACAACCTTGTCCTAGCAAAAATTAAAGAATTAAGAAAAATATATTTATAACATCAAGAGAATGTATTATAACTAAGTATTTTTCATATACAACATATACAACATAATTAAGTCATGGGAAAAATGCATTAAAATGTTTTTGAATCTGAGCTTTAGGAATATCATCTCAAATTCTTGTTATTAGGGTTTTCTGAACTTAAGAATAGTTAGGAATAGTTAAGAATAGTTAAGTCACAACGTCTCTGCAAATCTAGTACTGATCGACCCAATTCTGCAACACTGAATGCACTTATATCTTTTCGGATTTTTCCTTTGAGCTCATTTAAATCACTTGGTATGAAATGATGATACACACGAGCTTTGAGTGTTCCCCAAAAATAAAAATCCATTGGAGTTAGATCTGGTGACCTCGGAGGTCAAGGATGATCATAATCTCTTCCAATTACTCGGTTTTCACTGAAATGCTGTTATGATAAAAAATGACATTTATAAATCATTAAGTTCACACAATTTGTTGTATTTTATCAAACTTTAATTGGTAAATTATAATAGTATATATACTTGGATTTGTTATTGTATGTGTCATTATTCTGTTATTATTTATTTTAGATATGCCAATTAACATTGAAACGAAGTCGAATTAGTGCAGCTATTTTACAGAAATGGCGATAGCTTAAGCAATTATATACGCGCCTTCAAGAAGAAGCATGATCTACGAAATGATCCCTTTACACTAACTGCTATTAAACGTGTTATTGAACATTTTGAAACAACAAAATTACTGCACAAATCTCACTCAACTGGCAGAACATCATTAATTTATGATCATATCAGAATTGTGACAAATTCTTTGGCAGCTATGCAATCCTTTGGGGCATGCTAGTAGCTCAACAGTTTCTCAACAAACTGGTATTCTTAAAACTAGTGTACTGCGTGTTCTAAAAGGCATTGAAATGTCACATTACTAGATATCCCTCGCTCAAGAGCTACTTCCTACAAACCAACCAATTCGAGTGCAGTTCGCCAATTGGGCAAAAACAAATGAATATCTAATGACTGATGTGTTGTGGTTTGACGAGTCATATTTCTAATTACATGGTATGGTTAACCGTCATAATTGTGTCATTTTGGCATACAATAACCCTCATGCCGTATTAACTAAAGGCTTCACCTTCACTCACAGAAGTTGTGTGTATGGATGGGACTCACAGCTAGCCATGCATTAGAACCTTTCTTCTACGACACAACTGTAAATCAACATAATTATGCAGCAATGTGAACAGACCATGTGATAACACAACTACGACGTAGACGATAAATGAGATCAGTCATTTTCCAACATGATGGAGCACCACAACATAATGCATTAAGTGTCCGAGAGGTTTTGGAACAGCATTTCGGTGAAAACCGAGTAATTGAAAGAGGTTATGACCATCCTTGACCTCCGAGGTCACCAGATCTAACTCCAATGGATTTTTATTTTTGGGGAACACTCAAAGCTCGTGTGTATCATCATTTCATACCAAGTGATTTAAATGAGATCAAAGGAAAAATACGAAAAGATATGTCGTGCTCCCCTTCAAACAACATTAATGATGACTCCGAGCCCCCATCCGTTTTCCATTAGAGTTCAACGGCAACTCTGTCAAACTAAACTAATTACATCTCAATGCGAATTTTTCATTTTCAGTGGTATTCCACGGGATTTCACGGACCGTGGAATTGCCGTGTTTGTGCTTATAAATAATTATTTGGAAATATTTAAGTGTAAAAGACCACCCAAAATATTTAGTGACTAAATCGATTTGATATTTTATGTAATTCTATAAAGATTTTAAGATATGTGGAGCATTTGCTGTAATATTTTTTTAAAAATTTGTCATTGTAATATTTTTTTAAAAATTTGTCATTGTAAATGATTTGTCAGTTTTTCTGTATTATTAATATTTATTAATATTTTTGTTATACTTAATTTAGTAATAATTTTCAATTTATAAAATTATTAATGAGGTAAGTTGAATATACTACTAAACTAGGGTGAACCCGTTTCACCAAGTCTGGCGAATTTTAAACGAATCACTTTAATCATCGGGAACTTCACACAAACAGAAATCATAATTCTATTATAGTATTAATTAATTAAATATATTAAGCATATCCTGAAAAACGCAAATACTTCCGATCTGCCCCCACACAAATTTATAATTCATAATTAATTGCATGAATAAATTATTAAGAAATTAACTAAATAAATAAATTATTTTTATATTGTGTCAAAAGTCGTAGAAAAATTTAAGCAATTGATTTTATTCTTAATTTTTGTGGGTGGGGCAGACCGTTTTTCTAGAATGAAAAAAATAATTAATTTTTTTTACTGAACTCCGGGAACTTACTACAGACAGAATGACAAACAGAAATCATAATTCTATTATAAAGATGATTATGTACTTCATATTATATATATGTAAATTATTTATTATGTAATATAATTATATTAATTTATGTAACACACATATATATATATATATATATATATATATATATATATATATATATATATGTAATTAATATTTTTATTACCGAATTCACCAACTTCTACTTCTCTAATCGGCGGCGGAGCAAGAGTTTCAAACTCCTCTCATCGAGTAGGTCTAGGATCAATCATTTTTTTATCCAAATTCATCAAATTTCCTCCTTTGGGTTTTGTGATGTTGACATTGATTATTTTATATTTATGTTGACCCTTTTCATCGTTGATTCATCGGCGTCTCCTCGTCGGATCGGTGGCGGAGGCACATCGTTGGAATCACCTCGTCACGTAGATTCCGGATCAATCGGTTGTTTTGTCATTTTAAAAAAATAATTAAATTTGTTTTACTGAACTCTGGGACCTTCACACAGACAGAATGACAGACAAAATGACAGACTGAAATCATAATTCTATTATAGTATTAATTTTCCAAGTGTACGTAATGTTTTCAAGCGAAGATCAAGACATTCTTACTTCTGTTTGATAGAATAAGTTGTTCTTTTGTCTTCTACAGTTAAAATAATCATGATAAAAAAATTTACAATTATTTTGCTAAAACAGGTTTGAAACTTTTAAAATTTCTTCCACCCAAGAAATTTCATTTTATATTTTAAAAATTTATATTTGATTGTAGCTATTTTTGCTTTAAATATTTCTTATTTTTGAATGTAGTTTTAATAAAATTTATTTATTCTAATTTTTACTAATAAATCAAATGCCAATTGATAAATTCTATATGTATTTATTCTCTAGAGTTTAGGTCTGGATCGTATTTCATAAAACAATAATCATCGTAAAATACAACACTAAACTGCTTATTATAAATACAACAATTTTTAGAAATATATAATTCTAAAACATACCAACTTTAGAAATCAAAATTATTTCGAATTTAGACGAATCGTTTAGATTATAAAGCATGTGAGTAGGAATAAAGATATAATAATGATTGTGTATGTTTTAAGAAATCTGACTGTATAATGTCAATAGTCTGATTCTGTGGATGTGTGTGAGTGTAAGTGTGTATCAAATAACAAGGCTTTGGAAATGGGAGTCATTATAATAACACTTTTCCCAAATGTGAGAAGTATTTGGGACGTCAATATCAGAATTCATTTTACTCAAACTATATCTTTATTATAAAACAACTTTCAAAAAAAATTCCAACTATTATTCTAATTAATAATTAATCCGCTGATCTCTATTTTCAAATATTTTTTCATTCATTTATAATTTAATCACGTCAAAACAACATTCAACTTTTTAAAATTTTTAAACAAAAATATTTATCAAAATGATTTTACACATTAAATGTTTAAAAAAAACATATTTAGTGTTTAAATATGTTTTTTACTTTAATCTTTTTATAAAGTTTTTATAATTTTGTGTTGTTTTTTTTAAAGAATCTTAAATTAAAATCTAAAATACTTAATTAATTTTTAAAATTTTCAATTTAATTTTAATTCAAGATAATCTTTTTTAAAACTATTTAAATTTTGATCAGCGACCCAAAAATTAATTACCTCCTCATATCCCCCTTTTTTAAGAATTTCTTCAGTTTTTCAACATTTCGATCCAAGATTCTTGTCATTTTCATGTTGCGATCTGTATTTTCTGTCATGTATTTTCTCAATCACTACATATGGTCCTTCATATTTGTCTTGTTCCTTTACTCCGGTTTCGACCTTAACAAGCACACTATCTCCGATCTCGAACTGTCTCCTGACACTTTGGTATCGATGTTGTGATTCATCTTTTTTTCTCGACTATGCCATCTTTCGCTATATATTTGTTTACCAAATATAACTTCCACTGGGCTCTTTCCTATTATCTTCTGGAATGTTGCGTTCAGTATATATTAAATTTCTGGTAGCAGGACTTCCCAATCATTTTTTATCATGTCTCGCAGTCACGCATTTAAATATTATATGATAGTCCGAAATTGTCGCTCTACTATTCCATTCGAGTTGTGATGGTATGGGCTCGAGAAACACATTTTTATATTCATTGATTCTGCCATGTCTTTGAATACCTTCGATTCGAATGTCTTACCACAATTTTTATGTATTTCTTTCGGTGCTCCAAATCTCAAGATCAATTTTGTCATTATGGTGTCTTATATAGTTATTTCATCTTACTTGTTAATGGCTGTCAAACATATGTACCTACTAAACTGATCTATGATTGCAGCAATATACTTTTTCTTTCTCCAAGTCTCCTTTAGTGGTCCGCATATGTCTAGATACACTTTCTCAAGTGGTTCATTTACGACAAGGGTCACCCGTTTTTCCGTCGTAGCGATCGTTAATGTTTTACTTTTTTTGGCATGTTTCATATTGTCCAATTACTTCTTTTATTATTTCATTCCGATTAATCATGCCATAATTTTCTGAGATGTATTTCGTTACTTTCTCTGCGCCCGCGTGTGACAATATCATATGTATTTGTATGATCATTTCTTCTCTTTTTGACTTCAGTATCCAAATCTTCTCCCTGATTGTTCTTATTATGTCGTCTTCAATCATACGCTTTCTGTCTGGGTCACTTTTAATTTCTTCTATTTCTTCTTGTTGATATTTGAATATCTGCGATGTGTCCAGCACGTTGATTCTTCGAGTCTTTATCTTCATCATTTTAGCATCTTCAAGAGTCATCAAGCATTGCGTATATGTATCACAAGTATTCCGAGACAACATATCCGCGTTGGAATGATTTGTTCCTTTTCTGTATTCTAAGTGTATGTCCAGGCTTGAAAAATAATTTATCCATGTCTGAAATTGCGCCGTTATCGTTTTTTTGTTTTAACCATAAACGTATGTGATGATCCACCTTATGATCCGTTCTCAAAGTGAATCGCTTCCTGTGTAAATAATGATTAAAATGTTGACAGAAGTTATACATTTCCAACAGCTCTTTCCTAGTAATGCCGTATCCATTTTCATGATTATTCATGCAGTGTGAACCATATGCAATAACTCTCTCACGTCCATCCTTGTCTCTTTGGGATAACACTTCTCCAATCGTGTCGAAACTGGCATCAGTGTCCAGTATAAATTCTTTCTAGAAGTCTGCGAATCCTAGAATCGGTGGTGTTGTTAAAGCCTCTTTCATCTCTGCAAATGCTACATCACATCCATAACAATTTCTTCTTGTTCAATCCACACAGTTGTTCCAATATCTTGGCCTTTGTTGCGTAGTCTTTAATAAATTGTCTGTAATAGTTTCAAATTTCAAGGAAACTTCTTAGATTCTTTACACATTAGGTTTTTCAAATGTCTTTATGCTTTATAATTTAGATGGATCCGTCTGTATACCTTTATCATTAATTACATGTCCTAAAAATTTAACTTCTGTTTTTATGATATGACACTTTTCCGGATTAATTCTTAAACCTTCTTTCCCGATTTATTCTAATACTTTATCTAAAATTTCGTAATGTTGCTCCAACGATTTTGAAAATATCAGAATGTCATCTAAATAGACCACTGTCTGTTCTGTCTCCGAGCACCTTTGTCATGAGTTCCTGAAACGTTCCAGGTGCCGCTGCTATACCAAAAAACTATTGAAATCTATTGAAACAAAATTGAAACAAAAAATATGTTTTTTTACTTTAATCTTTTAATATTGTTTTATAATTTTGTTTTTCAACTAAAATCTTATATGCTGTTTTTTTAATTTTGCGATGTTTTTTTAAAGAATGTTTTTAAATTCAAATCTAAAATACTTAAATAATTTTTAAAATTTTCAATTTGATTTTAATTTAAGATAATCTTTTTTAAAACTATTTAAATTATGATCAGCGAACAAAAACTTAATTACCTCCTTATACCCAATATATAATTGTATATATTTGTGCTTGATATGCTTAATATTTATTGAAATAGAACTGTAAACACATAATTTGTTTTTCAATGATTCGATAACTAACATGGTGACCACGCTAAATTAAATCAAATTATTACGGATATTTCCTCATCGAAAAAATTTAATGGATCATATAAATGGATCGTGTCATTTTTTGAATAGATCTCATCGAATCTCATAAGTATTAACAACATCACAATTTGAATGCAAACATTTATTTACAACACAAACAGATTCTTCACAACAATTTTCAGAGGTCATCTTTCTTTGATTGATATAGTTTTTGATTAAATATT
>MQRK01234394.1:0-13868 GCA_001938485.1 Girardia tigrina
GTTTTTAAGATAAAAATGATGGTTTCTAAGGTGTATATATAATATAATATATAACATAGTATAATATCTAATATTAAAATGTTACATATCATGGTTACGGTAACCATGGTATTTGTGTATATTAGATGATTATACAGATGTTATGTATTATATTGATGTATGCTTGAAGTACAATAGGAGTTTTATACATGTCGTTTTTACATGTAAAATAAAATGTTATGTATCTTGGTTACGGTAACCACGGTACTTGTGATTATACTTGTGTACATTAGGAGATTCATGAGGTATTGTTTGATGGTAAACAACATATATATATATATCATAGGGGTTTCAGATATGTACAGAAAAATAGATTTTTGAGCACTTTTTTGAGAATTTAAAAAATTTTCGAAAAAATCGATTTATCAGCACTTTTTCGAAAATGTTGATGTGGAATCTGAATGTACGTATGTAGTTTCCTATTGAAGTGTATGAGCACTTTTCTGATATTCTGCTTCCTTGTACCTTTAAAATCAATGTGCACTTTGTGTAAATTTATACATTATACTAATTATAGAGAAAAGTAATCAATATATGAAAATTTGAATTGTACATTCAAATAGAGAATCAAAATGTGCATCAAATACATGATATCGATTTTTGACACTAGTACTTTTAAAAAAATTAATGTATTGATTTTTGTACTTTTATACATGTGCAACTTAAAAAGCACTGTGCTAGCACATTAGAAATGTGCGGCAAAATGTGCACTATCGATTAGCACATTTGGACACTGTGCAGTGATCGATTAGCACTTTTTTCTACGGTCCTTAGTTACGGGGTCACGGTTGCTATGGAGTTGGGAACCGTTACCATGGTTACAACCGCCTTGGATCACTGTATCCGTTGCTAATAAAAAACGTCCCTTGGTTACCGTTACTATGGTAACCGTGACCTTGGTTACCGTCACCAAGTGAACCGGAACGGTTGCTGCCTATGCAATGCTAACCGTGACCGTTACTGTGGTAATCGACACCGTTGCTGTGGCGAATGCCGGCGTTCACCGGCACCGTTGCTGTAGTGAATGCCGGTGATCACCGACACCGTTGCTGTGGTGATCGCCGGAGATCACCGGCACCGTTGCTATGATGATCGCGACCGTTGCCATGGTAACCGTGGCCGTTGCCATGGTAACCGCGCGGTAACTGGTTACCGTTGCCATGGCAACGGCGTTCTGGACCACCCCCCCGGGGGGGGATGGTCCAGTGGTCCAGAACTCTCATTTTTCCCTACTACACATCAACAAATACACCCAAAATAATTATAAAATAATCACAAATATAAAATAAAAAACTATAGGGTGCAACACCAAATATTTCGGAGAATACTTACAAGGAATGGCTATTAATTGTATGATGGATTAAATCATACTTTTGTATTCTTTTTCTTGTATTGTATTGTAAAAGCTTCTTTCTATATTCTTTTCTATATTTTAATATAAAAATATTTGCCTTTTATTTTGTGTTGCATCCCATAGTTTTTCTTTTATATTTTTTATTATTTTATAATTCTTTATTTTATTTATTATTTTGGGTGTATTTGTTGATAGGTCCCCACCAGTTGAATAATATTGATTAATGGAAAAGAATATTTTTTTTAATAATTTCTTTCAGTAAATATTTTATACGATGTCTTTTATACAATCTCCATGTGTATCGTATCGAAACAGCTGCCTCTCGGGAAGCTGAGAATTGGTGGTTTGACGTGTCTGGATATTTTTTTGGATTGGCATTGGAAACAGGCTTTGCACCATAATTTAACGTCGCACTGCATATGGGACCAGATGACTTTGGTACACAATAATTCATTTGTTGTCTTTGATCCTGGGTGTGCGACAGAGTGGACGGCTTTGAATGCTTCTGCATGGAGGGCAGGACCCAAGACGGGGTGCAGACAACCTGCGATGGATGTGTCGAAGTAAATTTGGCCGCGTGCTGTGGGTCGTTCCTTGAAAGAATCCAAGTCCTTGTCTGATGGTGGATTTTGTTCCAAAATTTCTTGGTTCGAAATCCAGTGATTCTATTTCAATTCGGGAGAAACAGTCGACTCAAACAGTCGATGTCAAATTGAGACAAATAACTGATTTTCTTTGTTGGCGATGTGACGGGTTTTTCATCTAGAATATTTGGAGTATGGGTTTGTGGTCCGTATAAATTGTCAACAGTCGACCAATGAACAAGTATTCAAAGTGTTTAACCGTCAGGAACAACTAGAGGAGTTCTCTATCGAAGGTGGAGTACCTTGTTTTGGTGCGCGATAGTTTGTGTGAATAAAACTCCCGGGGTTCGGGGGTGTTGTCGCGGACCTGCGTCAGAACTCTTTCAATTGCGATATTCGATGCGTCAGTGGTTAACGAGATTGGTAAGGAACCGTCTGGAAACCGAAGTGCTGTGGTCTTTATTTGTTGGAAAGTTTCGAATGCTCATTTGGACCAAGATAATTGCTGATTTTTTGGTCCTGATGACATGTCTGTCAGCGGAACCAGTGTGGTTGATATATTTGGGATAAATCTGCGACAGTAGTTTACCGTCTCCTGAAAGTTATGTAGAGAGGTGACGGTTTCGGGTCGTGGAAATTGCGTGATAATCTTGATTCGTTCTGTAATAGGCTGATGCCATCGTGAGATAAGGTGTGACATAAAAATTCAAGTTTCGATTGAAAAAATTTACATTTGTCCAGTTTCAATTTCAGTTGTTTATCGTTGAGTCTCGATAATGTGTTCGAAAGATATTGTAGGTGAGTTGACTCGTCTGGTGATGCTATGACAATATCATCGATGTAAGCTGCCGTATTCGATAAACCATTTAGGACGATGTCCATATGCCTGTGGAAGGTCTGTGATGCATTTCGAAGAGGCCAAATAGCGTAATGATGGGTGTTTTAGATATCGAACCCTCTTCAACTGGAATCTGGTGGTAGGCCTTGGCCAATTCCAATGACGAGAACACTTTGCAGCCAGCGAAACGCTGCAGAATGTCAGTGATAAGAGGCATCGGGTATGAGTCAGGAGTTGTCACCCTGTTTAATCCTCTATAATCACCACAGTTGCGCAAGGATCCGTCCTTTTTCATCACAATCTGCAAAGGAGCGGCCCAAGGGGAACTGAAACGGCGTATAACACATGAGTTTTCAAGTTCCTTGAATTCTTTTTCAGCAAGGATTCTCCTCTCTTTGGACAGCTCGCGGCGTCGTTGGCGAACTGGGGCGCACGACATGGTGGCGACCACGTGATTAGAAATACAGTTGTTGGAGTTGTCGAAGGATTTGGATGAATTGATGATGTTGGGATAGTTTATTTTGATGTGTTGAGTAGGATCAGAAACAATTGAGCAGAATTGTGGAGTCATCGATGTGGTGTGTAGTGGCTCCAACTCGTGTGGTGAGATGAGTTTATTATTTCTGCAGTCGACTAAGAAATTAAAATGATCAAAAAAATCAGCGCCAAGTATCGGTTCTGTAACGTCGGTAATGGTCAAATTCCACTGGAAGAGTTGTTCGATGCCGACGAGCTTGAGCGATAATTGGAGTGAACCATGTGTGGATGACTGATCCATTGGCGACTGAGAGGCGACGGGAAGTAGGCCTTTTATGTGGTTGGAATGATCTGGTTAAGACCGATATGGCGGATCCCGTGTCGGCTAAGAACGATGTGGACGCAGTAGTTTGACCGCTGATAGTGGCGTTACACAAAAAAATGCCGCAGCTTTAGTTGTCGTCTTCTGTGTCGGCTGCGAAGACCGAAGACGATCTCAGTTTTTTTATGACTGAAAAAAACAACCAGGCGCACAGCGCTTGGCCTGGTCACCATAACGAGAGTGATAGATTCATATATTATCCAAGTAGAACTCGATTGTGTCACCTTTCCATGTGCATCCGGATTGGAATTTTCGTGCTCGGATCCCAAACTTCGAGTGATACCAGTAGAGGTTTGTGCTTGGTGAACGGCTACGCTTCATCGGGGATTGTCGTTAACAGCGCTCACCGCGGTTACCGGTAGTAAGAGCTGATAATTGGGCTGTAATCGCTTGAATCTGCGATGTAAATATTGCAATTTGATCGGTTGTATCGGTTGTGGTGACAGTCGCAGTTGACTGGGTTGCTGGTGTATTGACTGGCTGGTGTATTGAGCTGTGTGGCTTGGCGCCCCACACTAACCAGATACGACAGTCATATTCCTCTGATGTTGACGAAACTGTGTCACTGATACGCGCGTCAACATTGACGATTAGTTTAGAGATACTGATATTTCCCTGGAGTACTATGGTGATGTAGTTGCATTTGGGGAATGATGTGGTGATGGTGGTGGATTATTTAGGTCTATAAGTATTAATACCATGTGATTTATTTTTTAGTATCCCCCAGGATTAAAACATCCCATCCTTATTTCAGTCCAAGAATATGTAGTAGTGAAAAAATCAAACAATAATCCATTATTTAAATTAATTAAAAAAATCAAACAATAATCCATTATTTAAATTAATTAAAAATAGAAAAAAAGTTTTAATAAGAAATTAATTTCGATTTTGAAACTTCTTTAATGGAATTTAAATAAAAATTTACTAAGAAATTAAAGGACAATACAACGTTATTTATTACAAATTTTAATATTATAAATTTACGACTTTATAAACCACTTTTATAAAATTAAAGTCCTAACATTTTTACTAATTTATCTTATTTATCCCCATTTTAAAATCTTCTGAACATAATGTTTTACTTTCGTTATTTAGTCATTCGTTTAAATATTAAATTATTTTTAGAGTTATATTATTTGACTTGATTCCATTTTTAAATTTTCGATTTATTCTTTGATTCAACTTTAATTATGAAACAACTTTTTATTTTTTAAAATTATTTAGAAAGCATTTTTGTTAATTAATTTCTAATTTTTGGTAAAATAAATTGTGATTGTTTATCAATTAATTTTAATTATGTGTCAAGTGCCATATATAAATACTTACGGATGCATATTTTTATTTGTTATAAAACTCTTAAAGGTGGAGTATACAGAAAGGTGGATGTTATGTACGAGTAAATAAAAATGATCCAGTGAAATGGTCAGTAACTTGGTAATCTACATGGTATATGAAATAACAAATAAAAAATAACAATGGGTAAATGAAAATGTTTTGTGAATTTCATTCATGAAATTTGCAAAAAATGTACAAACGAAGAATTCAGAAATATCTCATAAATTTACCGCCAAATTTTTTATCATTTAAAATTTATTTGTAAATTTTTATCGATTTTTTGCACTCAATTTACAATAACCGTACATATGTTATATGGGATCTTTATAGATAAATTTCGGTGTTTAGATTAAATAAAAAGAAGCGCAAATTGCAAAGAAAAATTGCAGCATTTATTAATTCGAAAATGTCAAATAATAATGGTGACAATTTCGTGTTGGATCTGCGCGAATGCGATGATGCCATTTGTGCCGACCACTGCGCGTTTAAATCTAACATTATCGATCCTGTCTGGGCTCTGTGGTATTTCTGATTTTGTTTATTTATTGATTGAAATTAATAAATCGAAATAAATAATAAACTAATTTATGATAAGCAACATTAAATATTTTAAAGGGGCCTTAAGATAAAATAAACACAAAAAATCTTTTTTCAACAGTTATTTAAGTCAATTAACGGGTTTCTCGTATCACGACATCATCAATATTTAAATTTATGAACTCGAATTTATCATTAATTTTACAGTCGACTTTCGGTCGTATTACAACTTATGTTTCTTCTATTTTTACAAGTTCCATTATATTATTCTTTTTATGAAAATATTATTTTTATCATTTTTTGGTACATAATCTTTTGTTTGGATTAGTAATTCAATTTTTAAGGTTTAGTCAGAATAGTTTTCTGGCTTTCTGGACGGTGCCTTCAATAACGATGATCGACGGCGCTCTGACGTGCCTGAAACTTTATTTAAGAATCGCAGGAGATTACCATCGAAAACAATCTGCATCAGTTAGAAAAAATTTCATAATTAGAAATTTGATATTGACAATAAAACGATTTTCAAACCATTTGAAAAACATGCAAGCATTCGCAATTCTTATTGTATCCCCCTTGCCAGTTTGAATATTTGTTTATTGACAAAATTCAATTCATCATTTAATATACAATGTGCGACAAATTAATTGCACCAACCGTAATGTTCTAAGGAAATAAAAAACCAGTGACAAATATTTAATATTTCAGTAATGTTTGTGTCCACCCTTTCTCAAAACTAACTTAGACACACGATGTTGCATAGACTACACACATGCGGTGTCTGTTGCCTTGACATCGGAATAGGTACTCCAAATGTGAGTAGCTTTGGCGACTAACTCATCTCTGCTTCCACCACTGTCAAACCGGAACAGCTTCCTCTTCAAGACATTCCAGACGTTCTCTTTCGCATTTATATCTGGTGAATACGATGACCAAGGTACGCAGTCAATGCCATTGGCCTTCAAGAATTGCTTCATCTTGATTGACTTATGGCATGGCGCACCATCTTAAAGAAGTTGCCAAAGTGGACCACCAAACCAATGCTGTGCAGCTGGTAGTGGCGATGTACTTGTATGAGTTCATAGTGTCAGTGATAGGCACGAGAGGGCCCACACCAAACACAGATATGGCCTCCCAGAACATCACTTTTGTTGTGAAGCCACGCTGCTGTTTGAAATGAGTAGGTGTGAACAAATTGAACGGTCGGTGCACCAATTTCAATTGCAGCCTCATCGGTGATGATTACCTGAAGTACAGTACAGTATAAACAAGTAGAGTGGAGGAGCGGCCTTACTATAAAGAGTCATTGCTTATCCTATCCAACATCTTCTGTGATAAATCATGTGCTGGTTTGCCCATTGGAATCGATTTTTGCATTTTCTCTTGTCAAGAAAATGTACCTTCCTGGGTCGAAACACCAGCCGTCCACCTTCCACCAGGGTACGATGTATGGTTCTCAATGAAACGTTAGCTGCAATCATCTCAAAAGCTGCTTGAACAGTGTGAACACTGGCACGCGGATCTTGTTCTCTCGGATAATGGCTTCCTTGTTTCGTTCTGACAGCTTTCCTTTCCGGCCACAATGTCCTTTGCGTGAAGTAACAGTTAAGCATGTATTCTTGTAGTGGTTAATGATCCTTGTAACTGTAGAGTGATGTACACCCACAGCTTCTCCAATCTCTCTGTGAATCTTGTCAGTATGCTGTCTCAAAGCAATAACTCTTTCTCTCAGTCCTTGCGAGATCTCTGCCATTGCAAAAATGACTGTGCTACGCAACCAGCCTGCTGTCCATTCTCAGTGCATATACAGTATGTGATACAGCGATGCACATAGTGTACTTTATCTGCCATTCATACCTACACAGATAACCCATGGAATGACTCATCACCCTCTGTCAGTGGTCCTTAGTAGATAACAGTGCAGCATATTACCACTTTCTCAGTCTGGTGCAATTAATTTGTCGCACATTTTATTTACAAATGTTTTCTGCTACTGTATCTTGGAAATTTCATTTGAATTATCTACGGTTTTGATATTTTCCATTTTCTCGATGACAGCTTTGAATGAATCTTGAGACTTTGCTTCTTGCGCATAGGTTCGTGTTTTAATCGACACATCTTTACTACAATCAGTCAGAAAATATTTTTTGGACCAGAATTTTGTTCACCAACTTCTCTATTCTGTCGAAATAAACTTCTGTCGTATCTGTAATTTCAATCTATGATGTTTCATAAGTAACCAGAATATCTCGATTTATAAATGCCTGACGCTTGTTGCTTAAGTCGCTTCTTTGATTTGAGCTACTTTAAAAAATCTTTATTATTCATGTATAAAATCTTCAATATCCGGAGACCCATCATAAACATTTAGCGATAGATTACCTTTATTAATTTACCATTATTCATTTAAATTCAAATTGTGCACGTTTTTGGAATTTTTGAACCAAAAATCGGTTATCAAGCCCTGGTTATTCTTATCGGTTATCTTTTTCAAAAATTAGTTGTTCTGACGATGACGGTTAATCCGTCGAAATTAATAAACATTTTCGATTGGTTTTCGACTTTTAATTTTAACGAATTACCTGTGTTTTTCAAATTTATTTATAATATTAGTTTGGGGAAAAAGAAATCCATTATTTTGGCGTGAACTTCAAAACTTTATTTAACATGTTTCGGATTGTCCTCTTGGAGTTAAATAAGCACCGTTTTGTTGTATAATTAGTTGCCATTTTGAAGGTAGCTTCATAATGCACCATAAACACCATTCACAATAACAGCCGCCTGGCTTGCATTTTTGCCTTTATCGAATAAAAACTGTAAAATGTACCGAATTTTTTCTTTTTTGACTTCCATTTTTAACACCCTGTAACTCAGAACTGAATAAAAAAAGCAAAAAAATTGTGAAATTACTGTGAAATGTTACCTTGACAAAGAGCATAAATTTGAAATTGTTTGATCGATAAATAATGAATTAAAATAATGGATTAAAATAATGGATTACTTTTTCCCCAACCTAATATTAATAATTGATTTTATTTTAATTTTATAAATTTGCCTGCAATAAATTTTATCAATTTTAAATTACGTTAACCATTTCGCGAAATTTTATTAATGAAACAAATCTCCATTATCATTCTCTAATAGTTATCTGTAATCATATTTTATACTTTTAAATTATAAGAGCATTTTCAATTATTTAATCGTTTCGTTTAATTTTATTAATTTTTAAAAATCAATACACATTAAAAAAAATTCTGCATTTTAAGTTGTATATTTTATTTTAAACTATCACAAAAAAATTTTAATTCCTAACAGTTTAATTAGATCTTATTAATTTTTAAAATTTCTTTTGCCAACTTTACACATTGAAATATATCTAAATTTTAATTTGTAAATATTTAATTTAACATTATTTCAAACATTTTCCAAACATTTCTAAATTCTTAATAATAATTATTATTATTGATTTCAGGCTTTTACATTTTGTAAATAGATAATCAATTTTAGCACACTGGCTTTAAAGTTTTTCTCAACTCTATTACTTCTACTATTAAACAATTACTATTACTAAAATTATAAATATGATGTAAAATAGTTTTATTTTTACAAATGTTTAACATATTAAGTGAAGATGTAAAGGAATGGAAATTAAAAAAATCTAGAGGATATAAAGTTCCTGATGCAAAACCTATAGAAGAACTCATCAGTTCAATGAAATCTAAATTAAATGATGTTTCCATGGAATTAAAATCTGAAGAAAATTGTTTAATGAATGCTTTAGAAATCGGTAATTTTTCGAAAATTTCCCGTTATTTGTTTACCTATTAAATAGCAATAGATCAATATTCTACCAATATCAATTCTGATAATATTCATGAAAAAGTTGGTACTGGAATACCTTTGGAAGCTTGGGATATTGAATGTTATGACCAAAATCTTCTACCAGAGTTATTATGCCAATTCTTGAATCTCGATACATATTATCAGACGAAACTGGATCAAATAGAAGGAGAATGTGATTTCGTTGATAAAAAGTTATTTTCGTATTTAATACAACGTACCATTAGACCATCATTTAAAAATTATTATTTTTGTTTAAAAATTAAAAATAATCTGCTAATATATATATATATATATATATATATATATATAAATAGGCATGTCGGTGCTCTCCTTCAATAATGCATGTATTTCATAGTTACCGGTTTTCGAAAATAAGACCAGGTCTTGTCTCTTCAACTGGACAGTTAACTTCATTTCCTACACTCAAACTTTTTCTAACAGAGAATTTATTTCGTTTCATAAAATTTTCACTTTACCTGTTGCTTACATTAAAATTTTCAATTCAAAGAAAACATTCAATTTTATTTGCTTGTTGCCTTAATATACTGTATGATAAGTCTTTTGTTTTCTTTTCGCTCCGTGCATAACCACTTCGCAAGATCTTCTTCGAGTCCATGAAAAAATGGTGTTCTGCCAGATCCGACTTTAAATGTTTACGATTTGTTTTTATAATTGCATATCTTTTCTTCCTGTTTTTTTTCCAATCACGCACTATTATATTCGTAATATTACAATTTCTATACAATTCAAATACAAAAAAATAATTTACAATATTTAAATTTATTGTTATATTATTACGATTCATTAATTATAAAATTTTAATGGCTGTTTTATTTTTTTCCAAAAACTGTTTGGAATTAATTATTTATCAAATCTTTAATTTACAGAATTTCAAACTGACTTTAAGATTTAAAATTATCTGTTTTTTTTAAATTTATATTTCTAGCAATAAAAATCTCATTAATTTATTTTTCATTAATGACTTTTAAAATTAATCCAAAACATAATTATCCTTGGCTCTATTTCTTTTAAATCTATTATTTTAAAAATCAATTATTTCACAATTAATTTCATTTAAAGTTTTTTTAACAAATAAAATTCAATTATTTTTGAAAATAACTCTTTAACATTAATTAAAGATATTTTTACTTATAATTGTTTAGAAAAACTGTTGAGTTTCGATATTTTCTTATTTTACAATTTTTTTATAAAAATTAATTGTTTCAAAAATTTTAAAAGTGAACGTGCCACTCACATTTTGTATAAAATAAGCGTTCTAAATATGGAGCAAGTAAATTTTGTCCGGTATATTAGCTTAAATATATCAATTTTTATAGTTATTATATTGCTGACAAAAATCCGCTATCATTGTTTTTCCTTCTAAAAATTTTACATGTCGTTGACTAAATAGCGAATCATGACCATTTTCCTTTACATAAATTTGTAAATTTAAATGTTTTTGAATGTCTTTGATTGAAGTGAAATGCTGTTAATCTTTTCTCGATCTCAGAGAACTTTGTCCAATAATTATTCCACAGTATCACATATAGCGTTAATGCCGTATCGTCTTAAACTAGAAATAACTGTAACTTTTTTAATTTCCTCTTCTTGATAAATTATGATTAGGAAGAAGGGGCCCCATCTTCTGTGGACGAATCTGGTGGGAGTGTTTGATATTAGATATTTTAATTATTTGAAATATTTAATATTTGCTTTTTTGATAAATATTTTGTTTGAATATTATCAATTAAACGTTTTTTTGAAAATAAACTTTTCGCGTGTTACAGTTTTATTTTGGATAGTTCACATATTAAAATTTTAAACATTTTAACTTATTCTTACGTAATTAGGATCATAATTCAAACTTTTCGGGGATATTTATCCCCCTAATCCCCCTCCTACGTACGCACCTGTCCCATAGCATTTGATGGTCTTCATATAAATACAAAGATATGTCGATTTTGGCTAAGCACATTAATTTAGTTTATTTACAATGCTCATCTTAGTTTTAATTTTTGAGATTTCATATAAAACCGTGTTCGTGACGAACTATAATTCAGATTAAATTGTTTTAAAGCTTTGAAAAGATCAATTTTTATTTTTGAAAAAATTAAATGTTTAAAAATGTTTTGAGCCCAGTTGTTGGTGACTGCTAGTAATGTATCAGATTTTAGCACCAGGAAATCTTTAATGCTTGCTATTTTCACGTACCAGTTCAAGCAAAGTTTGCTAGTTTTTCCATGCTATTAATTTTATTAAAATGGAAAATTTTATTTTTCTTTCAAAAATAGGGCAAACGTTGTCTTAAATAATATATCAGGTGATTCATAAGTAATGCACTTATGGATGGCTTAGATAAAGAGTGCTGAACAATGAAAAAGTTATGGGGCAGTAATGAAAATAATTGGAATCACATACAATGTTCCAACACAATCGTAAACTTGAATAGCAATATTTTATGTTTATGTTGTTATTGAGCATTTTTGATAAAGACAAATAATCATAAAGGTCTAATTAAATTAAAATGTTAAATTTTAAACCAAGATAATAATATTAATATAAGATAATATCATATAATATTAAAAACATAATTTTGAAAAACAAGTATGTAAAATTTCTTTAGACACTCCCTGAATGAATGGTCTGAAGATGAAATCGACCTCTATGACCATTTACAAGATGTATACTTTTTGCATGGAACCGTCAATCGAAATATCCTGTTTCAGGATATCCTAAAACTGGTTTTTCAATCTCACTCTAAAAAAGACATGGTATTTTTTAATGTTTTGTAAAGAAAAACAAAAATTATAATTTCTATTTTACTTTTATTTTTGAGTAATATTTTATATAAAATCTTTGTTTTTTATATGAAATTTTGGTAGCAAAATAAGACAATGTTTTTTAGGTACATATAATTTTTATTTGTCACTTTTCATGTGCTCCAAAATAATTTGTGCTTCTCAAACAAAATTTTTAATGATTTATTAATCTAATTTCTTTTTTGTAATTTCTACTTTATTTTTACACTATATCGACATTTTAGGTGATAAAAAAGTTACTAATTGATACAGGGATCAACTGTGAAAGCTAGGTAGACATACTTCCACGTAGTGTCCCTGGAAAACTGGAATGGGTTCGACTCTGTCTCTAGGCTAAAGTGTTTGATAAGCTAGCCAATATCTGCGCCGACATAATATTGTAGTACTAGTGGGCTTGCAATCCAATAACAAGACTCTAGCTTCAAATCTGAGTGTCATGGCTGTGGGGAGTAGTGACCCTGCAGTCCAGTGGTAGATTGCATCGCATAGACTGATGATTTGTAATCAGGATAGTGGTGTTGCGAAAGCGGTTCGCTGGTATGTCAATCCCCAGTTGGGGAGAGTGCCTTTTGAAGCCATAAGCGTCTCAGACCTCCTAAAAAAGCCTCGGACTTAATACCTTAATAGGATGAAGATTAAGGGAAAGTGTTTTCTGCCTTAAGAAAGATGAATTTATATGCTCTAAAATTTTTTAAAGTAAATATATTTCTTATTTTTTAACCTTAATTTGATATATTTTATGTTATGATCTCCTTGAAAATAGAGTAAAGTTGGTTTATTTTTCAACGTAATTTCTTTCAACTAAATACTATTAGGTCAATTGTATTCAAATTTTTAATACTATCAGTATAGTCCGATTTATTCAGTTTTCATACATGTTCATCAAATTCTGATTTCTTCAATCTAGTTGATATAAAAATTTTGACTTTGGTGACGTCAAAAAGTCCGTTAATTATCCCGCTAAAAAGCGAGAAATGTAATCTAAATGCATGTCTTTATTAAGAATATCATCGAGGTAATGGGAACAAGCTGCTTTTCCACATAGCATTCATCATTCTCAACGCACACATTCCACTATGTGACTAGGTCAAAAAAAGCAATTTTATTAAATTTAGCGGGCTTTTCTCTTCGGAATGAGAGCGTCACTTGCATTGCTTCTCCTTATTCTGCAAACCGGTTCCCATTTAGATGTGTCTTCAGCTTACAGAGTAGGATCAAATCATTGGAAGCAAGATTCGGACTGTAGTGAGGATGAGAAAACTTTATAAAGTCATTCAGCTGAATATTAGCTTGGGTCAAATAATTTGTTCACGAGTTCGTTGTTGTGGAGAAAGAACATTGTATTTACGTATCTTTCACCTTTTCTAATGGGCTTCTACGACATGTGCGTTATTTTAGCCATTGATTTAGTGGTTTTCAATTATGTTTCAACAATGGATTCCGTTTGGTTATCTGTGTGGCTTTTTATAAGAAAAACTATTACACCAAGGAAGAAAATATTATTCCGGATATACGGGATAACACAGTTTTTATTTGATTGACCTTTTTATTCATGTCCTAAGAACGTTTTGAATTTTACATTAGCGTCAATAAACGAATTGGTTCACTTAAACAACTATATTATATAAAATTTATATATATATATATATATATATATATATAT
>MQRK01234403.1:3634-14604 GCA_001938485.1 Girardia tigrina
GAAAGGAACTAAAGTAATTAATTTTTAGAAGTTAAAATAATTTATTTCCGTTAAAATGATAATTTTAGAAACCAAATTCAATACTTCTATAAGAGGACCAAAACTTCAGATGAAAAAGTTCTTGGAAGTCTTTCGTCAGTCCGTGGCATGAATATATTTAAAATAGTCAAAGCTGATACTAATAATAATAAATTATATTCTAATGCTAGTGAAATTTCCTTTCATTTTTTTCAATTTAAAAATAATAAAATTTGAAAATAAATTCAATTATATAAAACCCATAAATATCCGAAAGGATGACTAAAGAAATCGTTAAGATATTGCAATTGCCCGAGGGAAAATATTATTCTTCTAATAATACAACTAGAATAAATATACATATATAATAATTAAATGACACATTAAAAGAATAAATTGAGCAACAGTGAAAAGGGAAAAAATATTATTGACTTTTTTCTCATTAGTTTAGAGGTACTTCTGTGTTGAGAACTAAGAGATAGTGAATTATGGCTTTGATCAGTGAGGTATAATTCATCATTACAGAATTCTATGACATTTAAAAGAGTTTTGTAATTGAATGTCTTTTAAACTGGGGTTTCTTATATGAACATTATTATTTATGTGATACTTAAGTCATTCTTTTCTCACAACAACAATATTTGTAGTATTACTTATTTTCTACTTTTGTACAATCTAATTTCTTCAACATATAATCATGAGACATAGTTCGCAGAAACATACTTATAACATACTTTAATATTTTATTTTTTAATATGTTATAATATATTTGTTATATAATATAAATATCAATAATATAAATAATATTTTTAATTTTATTTTAATGTTAGCTTTATAAAGTTATAGTTTATTATTATTTATTTATTATTTATTATTTATTTATTATAGGCAATTATTTTTTTTAATTTATTTTAATTATTAGAAATTATTAGATAATAATGAAAAGAAATTTAAATTTAATTAAATATTTTAAGATTTTAAATGGCTTTACTTTGTCAATTTTTAATGCTTTTAATAGATTTTAGTATCATATCAATAATGATTCACAAAACTACTGCTCGCAATACGAACCAAACTTTTTCTGTTAAACAGAAAACTAATCCTATGAAATAGAAGAGATTCTATTTTTACAATATATTTATTGATAAAGAACCTAACTCGATCGACTCGATTATGAATGCTCACTGTTAAAAATGGTAACTGGTGTTTATTTGTTTTTAACCTTTTTTAACCAATAAATATAAAATAATACAAATTAACGTACAAATTATAAATTTTGTAATATGGATATATTTAACAATAAACTTTTAAACGGAAGAAAGTTTGACGAGTGCAAGCAAAATTAGGACGAATCGGACACTCGAATTTGAAAAGGTTCATGATATAATGTATTATTTAATGTAACAAGTTTTCCTTTTTGGAAGGAAGATCTCTGACAGTTGTGGGTCAGGTTACTAGTGCGATGTGTAGAATATTCTGACGGATTGATATTAACCAAGCTATTTAGGTTAAAACGGGATTCTTGATTTGGTAGTGGGAATAACTGATAGACGTTTCTTGTAGGAAATGATTGGAGGGTTATTGAGCGATTTTTTGTGTTTTTTGGATGGAATTCGTAGAAACAATACGTTTCCAAGTAATTCAAAAAAATTTTTATTTATTAAAAAAACAATTATGGCATTAAATATTTATAAATATATAAATTAAGATATATATTTATACTCGCTAATCCGGGTTTTGAGATGAAGATTTGCAAAGATAATATAATGATAATACACAAATAATATAATGACTAACATAACGAGCCCAACAGTTTGTTCTCAAAATTTGTTTGTTTTCCTCCAACCCCAATATCTGAATAAGAGCGAGGCCGTATCGAACAGTTATGAGATTGTTACTCTGATTTACAGGACGCCCGATCACCCCAAATTTTTTATACCGGGTTAACAAATTTTGGATCAGGGTCTTTTCGACTGATTTATATTTCTTACTAACACGAACTAAATTAACGAGAAATACATTGGAAATACAAAATAATATTAGTCGCAATAAAATGTTCAAAATTTTCAAATAATCATTTTCACAAACTAATATTAAAAATAAATTATATATGAAGTAATCAAAAGTAATTTGCTGAAAATGCATAAATTTAAACATTTCACCATATTTAACTCAAAGACACATGGAAACGGGTACCCCAAGTAATATTATATTAAGTATATTATACAATAGTGTCTTGCAAAAAGAAATAAACATATTTAATAGTTCATTGACTGACGATATGTTTTGGCAAGAAGGTTAATTGTGTAGAGACAAGGAATATTTCACTTAGACTTTTATTTGCATCTAAAGGTTATACATATATTGCAAGTTTTGAAGCTAAAATACAAGCAGGACATTTCAGTTCAACCTTTTTTCACATATGGTCATAGATTATTTATTAGATTATCTATTTCTATAATTAGTTCATTGATTACTTTATCACTAGTTTCACTCCTTCGTAATATAACAAGTTTTATCCACAACGATGATATTTAACGAAAATGATATATTAGGGTGAACAAAAAGTCTTATCGTATTTTTTATTAAAAATTTAAACATAATTTTACTACAAATAAAAAACATGTAAGTTTCAAAGTAAATGACGTTTGAATCTATAGCTTGAACCCATCTATGGGCATGTTGTGCGATCCCGCTGCGGTACCAATCCTTGTCCTTAGAAGCGAAGAACTGGTGACACCCGTTTTCGATCTCGGCCAGATTATTGAAGCTGCGACTACAAAGAAAATATGCCATAGAAAATGGCGCAAGATCCGGACTATACGCTGGATGTGGAAGAAGTCCAAAGGCTTCGAGATTTTTGATTTTTTCCTTTGTTTGTTTGGTGGTGTGCAGTTTTACATTGTGCTGTTGTAGACGAACTCGCTTTCGATTGATCAAAGCGGGGTATTTCTCGCCAAGTGCCGCATACATTCGATCAATTTTGACGCAGTAAAGGTCAGCGTCGATGGTACGACCATTTGGAACCAGCTAGAAGTGAATCACGCCTTCGAAATTCCACCAAACACACAAAAGTGCCTTCCTTGAGAAACGATGTCGTTTCGCTACCGGTTTCGCCATTTGTCCGGGGTCCAACCATGGATTTTGATGGTCTGGATTACTGAAGGAAACCCACTTTTTATCGTAAGTTATAATTCGATGGATGAAACGGTCATCTTGCGGATTTTCAAGCAATTTTTGACAAATTTCGAAACGCTTTTCGGCTTGAATTGTGTCAATTCATGAGGCACTTCTCGAAATCGTCTATTGACCTTGCCAAGAGCGTGAAGGTGTCGTACAATGGATGTTTGAGGAATATCGAGTTCGGCCGACAATCTGCGAGTGCTTATTGACGGATTTGTCTCGACGGCTTTACAAATTGCTCCGGAATCTACGGTGACATGTCGGCCTGAACGTACATTGTCTCCAAGGTCAATGTCGCTTTCGTTGAACCTTTTGAATCAATTTTGTGCAGTACGATTTGAGACCACATTATCGCCTTCAACTTCGCATATCTTCTTTGTTGCTGCAGTTGCGTTTAAACCCTGTTTCCAGTAACTTCGTAAAAGAACACGAATTTCAAAATTTTCCATGATTTTTCTAAAAGACCATAAAAATTATATTAATGACTAATTAGAAGTTTTAATATATAATGTGATAGAGCAGTTCAGGAGCTTTAAAAACATATAACACATGTATATAAAATATCATTATTTGGTAATAAGAAACAATTGAACAAAAAGACGTAGAAAATACGAAAAGACTTTTGGTTCACCCTAATATATTAAACTTGTTATCATGTTATTTTTGTATCTTGATTCCTTGACGATGACGGTTATACCACTAAAATTCATTTTCTGAAAAAAATATTTTTATGATAACGTTGCAACAATTGAGTGTCCATTTATATCTATTGACGTTCAGTAATTTTCGAGAAAAATTTTGGTCACGAAAACCCTTTCAGGCTTTACAAAAAATAATAATAATATCATATAATATATTATATTAATTAAACTGTAAAATTGATAATAAGAAATTTTGGTACTTGTTATAGATTTTAACATAGATTAAAAACAGTAGCTACTTTCTTTCACTTGATGCTCTGGCCATATGAACTCTGATAAATGAGATTCTAAATGATGTCTGGCAGTCCCCCATAAGTCTTAAAATACATTTTCAAAACTTACGTTTACCAAAATAAACTTTCATGTTACCGAATCGGAAAATTTTCATTTTGGAGTAAAAAATTTAGCTCCTGATAAGAAATTGCATCTTGTTCTTTTTTTGGCAAAAAAAAATATTTTTGTAGAACTAAAAGTGGGGTCAAAAATCAGTAAACAACAAGGAAATTATTGACAACATTTGGGCTGCGATGTCGTTAATATATTATTACCGAAATATTTTTAAAATAATGGATTAATAACTTTCTTCGTACATGAATTACCTACATCAATTATTCTACTCAAATTTTGAATAAATGGAAAGTAAGTTTTGTTCAAATGGATATTGGGATTCATTTATGAGAGGTCACCATGACTGACCACTTTCAGTATTTATGGAGTAAGAAGGCAGAAGATATTCTATTTACACGTTTATAGGTAAATTATTTATTCTGATTACTTAGTCTAAGGCTTTTTGGCTGAGATTATCTTCAAAGCACTATTTTATTGGTATAAAATATTTGTAAAAATATGGACTCATTATCATTCCTTTTTTAAATGTACATTTGTTATAGAAAAAACCCGTTTTTTGGAAGTCCTGTACTTTTGTACAGTTTTTGCAATATTCATTAGATTCAGGTGACTATAATACCTTATTTGCATATACATATTAAAAGTTTTAATTTCATCTGAATATAATTGAATTAACAAAAACTTTACAGTAAAAATAATTAATAAAATAAGTTGGCAGTAAAAATAAGAACTTAGCAAAAATGTTTTCAGTTTTACTGTCTTATAAGTTTCTTATTTTACTTTTACGAACCAGTTTCAGTAAATTTAAACAATTTAAAATGTAGTTCATACTTTTCCTGAGATTTATAATAAATCTGTCTTTTATAAAATTAACACTTTTACTGTAAAATTTATAAAAAAAGTATATCCCGAAAAAAAATAAAAATAATAATTCCTAATAAATATGAAAATAAATAATTGAAATGAGAATTAAACAGTTCGAGAACATCGATAAAAGTATTAAAAAATATTTGATAAATATTCTGATCAAATACTGTCCCTAAACTTGGTAATTTTAAGATCTTTTCAAATGTAACAGATCACATTAAGAATCAAAGAAAATATGAAAACGTTGATTAAAATCAGGAAAAGTGTATATTATCTAAAGCAGGTTAAAGAGGATGTGTCATTTTCGGGAAGAAAGAGAGACTTGAAAGTTTGTATCTTTAAGAAATTTTTATCAAAGTTTATTCACATTTTTCTTTGAAAAATTTTGATATTATATTTTTGTGATTAAATCATTGTAATGAAATCTCTTTTCTGATTTAGATCAGAATAAGCTTTTGCAATAGTTCACTTTCATATATGTTTTTACTTTGGATATTATCATATAGGACGAGTTGAATATCACTAAGGATAAGCATGTAAAATTATTTTAATCAAAGATTTAACCCTAAAATTAACCTTCACCATAATCCTAATCATGACCATAATCCAGTTATATATCTTACAAAAAATCGAAGAATAGTTTCATTTTAAAAGATCTTTGTTAGGATTTTGGGAAACTCTTCCAAAGTTTTGAATTAAATTCTAAAAAATAATTTCAAATCTATCATAAACTAATTATAAAAATGTTACAGTTAAAAAGAATAAATTAATATTAAACTATAAAAGAAAAAAATATAGATGTTATTGTAAAATAATTAAAAGCAATAAGTTTGATATAAAGTTTACAAATCAAATTATAATATTAACAATATTAAAAAAAAGAAATGTTTACATAAAACTTAAAATACTAAAATTTTTAAATTAAAAAAATTTTAAACGAAGTTAAAGATAAGATTTTTAGAACATTTAAACAGAGTTTAGAAAGTTTTTTAAAAGATTAAATACAATATTTAAAATACAAATTAATCTCTTATTAAATAATTATATAAAAATATTTGAAAAGAGTTTTTAATAAATTTACAATTTTAAAGAAATACAAATTAAATATAAAGGTTTACAAAATTAAAGATATAAAAATATTCGAAAGGAGTTTTAATAAAATAGTACAGTTTAAAAAAAATACAAAATTAACTAAAATGCTAAATTTCAAAAATAATTAAATTTACATTTAATTAAACCATACATTTATTTTTATTTTTTATTTTTATGTTATTGGTGTTTGCAAGAAAAATGAAAATTGTTTCTCAGAAATTAGCTTAAACCAAACTTGTTTAAATATTATGTTATATTGTTGGTATTAAATAAAGACTTCAAAAATATCTGAGTTTTCATCAAAACATCACTTTTTGTTCTTTAAATGGGTTATCTAGAGAAAAATACCATAATAATACAATTGGTTAATTTCTAATATTAATAATTAGAGATTTTTCCCTAATTTAAAATATATTACTGTTAAATTTCATTGAAAAAGTCAATTTTTATAAGCAAAAATTGTTTTTATTCATGGATTTCTCCTGGGAATATCAAATTATATCATCTCCGGTTTAAAATTTTTTAAAATGCCTGACAGATGATACAGAGCTCTGAGTTATCCTAACCCTCGCCGAAAACGTTTCCTTCGACGAGGCCAATCACTTTTTTTCACATTAGATAATGAAAATTTAATTATGGTTTTATACAGAATAAAAAATATTCTCAAATTTATAGCAACACAAGAAATAATTGAATAACTGAAAGTAAAACTAGATTTTTTATTCGATTTTCATACTTTATTTTCAGGTTAAATATTCAAAAATTTATTAGCAAAAATAAAATATTTTTTTCTTTTTTTAATCCCATTTCAACTATATTTGCCAGACACGTGAAATATAAAACAATAAAATAGTTTATTGTATATTTTTATAAAAAGAAATTATAAAAATGATTTGATTGTCTTGTTAATGTTGTCTTTTATTACTAAAACAAAAAAAATATTTATTTTTAATTAGAAATTAATTTTAATTATTTTGAAAGAAATTCAATGAAATTGAAAATCTGTTTTAAAATCATTTTATTTTTAATAAAACGTAATTTTAATATTTGGTCGTCAAGTACGAAATTTGTAGAACTTAAATCAAGGATTATTAATAATTTACCAATATAAATATTTATGTCATTTACCAAAGTATGCACACAGATTATCGACTCACTTTTGTCATCTGAGCGGCAGCGTGTTGAGGTTATTTCAATAAAAACTTGGTTGGCGAAATATTTTTTAATTCCTGGAAGGTCATTTTTATTACATTTTTAGAAAAAAACTTTTTTTCCTTTCAAAAGTTTTTCAAATTGAAGAAGAAATCGTACTCAGTTACGCCTAGGTCTGATGAGTATGGGAGATGATGCAGATGTTCCAACTCAGATTCCTGTAGTTTTGTCACAGCCTTAAGTGTAGTATGTGGTTTTGCATTGTCGTGGAGCAAAATGGGAGTCGACCTGTTTACCAAACGCGCCTGATTTTCTTTGAGTTTCCGCATCATATTTTCCAAACGGATGCAGTAGACATATGTTATAATAGATGAACACATAAACACAAAATGAATTTTACCAGCGACAGACAAGAAAACACTCACTATCAACTTTTTTTGATGAATGCTGAGATTTCGACTGTTTTTGCTGTATCATTCATTTCTACGAAGCTTGCAGAACGTTTTCGAATATTACATTGGATCCAATTTCCATTATAAATGTCGATTTGATTCAAAAAGTAATTACAATTATAACGAGAAACAATTATTAAGCTATTATCCAAACGCTTTTGTTTCTGCTTTTCATTAAATTGGTGTGGAATCCACTTAGTAAAATTTTCCCTATACAAATTTAAGCAATGTCATTCAATATTGTTTGGTTTGTAGTAGTAAACGTTAGCAATAAATCATGAGCACTTTGTGATGGATCTGACTTCATGGTTACCTTTACTTCATAATTGTCTACCAGCGTTACTGGGCTATCTCAAGACTCATTGTTGATGTTAAAGTTACCTTTCACGAAAACTAATTTGAGACTGTCTTCTGTGTAGAAGCATTTTATCAGAATACATTAATGATGTTTCACATGGTTTCTGATACTGAGGTTCCACGTAGGAATTCTTAATAGTTTGGATTTCTGCCTTTTTAATTTTTAAAATACTGATCATTAAAATAAGTTATAAATATTTTTAATTGATGTGTTCAATACTCAAGAAATGTAGCTATCAAACAGAAAAAAATAAGAAACAAAATGTTTAGTCATTGTCAAATTATATTTATTTGAATTTATTGTAATGATGTTTACGAATTTCATACTTGACAGCCTAATATATAAAATTTTGTTTTTCAAAAGAAATATTTTAATATAAATTACACATTCATTAAATTTTTAATGTTCGATAAAACTAACGTACTAGACCTTGAAGGTCCAGTGGTAGAGACATCCTCCTCTTGCAGAAAATTGGATAGTTATAAGGACTTATGTAGGATAATGGAATATTACCTCAAATACTGTGAATAAGAATTCACGTCACTGTCGACTTGGAGGAGGATTATATCTTGTCATACAGTGGTTGTTATGGAAATACCAGAAACAAACATAATAGAAGGCAGAAAAATTTAAGATATACTTTAAAAACAATTTTAAGATGATGGGTTCATTTGTTTTAAAGAATGGTGATAAATAAATAATAACTGGATAATAGAAAGACTTCTATATTGATTTATAAAGTCTCTATGCGAAGGTTGTTCATACAAAGCCAAACGTTATAGTAATAATATCAGAAGACAAGGTACTAAGGAAAGCTTTATGTAAAAGTTTAGGGTCCTTATGATTATAACGAAATATAATCTATCTCTTCAGATTACTTTAAAGCAAATATTTTGCAATAACTTCATTCTTCTCTGGGTAGTAATTTTTCTACAACTTTCTTTCAATATTTCAGTATTAAAATTTTAATTATATTTTAGTTTGAAACTGATTTTAAAATCAATATAAAAATGCCTTAATTCTTAAAAAGAAAAATTCAATAAAAATGTCTAATTAATTCCTTATAATCATCAAATTTTGATCATTATGATTAAACTGGGTCTCCTTAGGTCGTTTCGAACTGTAGCATATCCAAAGTCATGGGTTGGAAGATATCCTTTTATATTTATTTAATTTTTGATTGTTTATTATTTTTCTTAATTTCTTAATTATTTTATTAATTTTTATTTTATTTCATATTTTTTATTGTTCATTTTTATTCTTTTAAATGATCTTTTATTTCTTTTATTAATAATCAAGAATGATATAGTTTAACCTATTTATGTTCCAATCAAACTTTCTTAAACATTGAACAAATATAAACTGAATTCTTACACTGTTATTATTTTGACATTTTTATAGAAACAATCCTTTTCTTTTTGAAGGAGAATAAAGGTAAGAAAAACCTAACTTTGTAAAATGGTAGAACAATCCAAAACTTACAAATAAATTTCCATTTGAAATGTTTCAACTTCCTAATTATTTTATTAAATTGAAGATTCTATAAAAAAGATGTGCTTTATTTTTATTAATATTTAGATATTTATATATCAGCTGAAAAAATTTATGTTTGGAATAAAATTATTTTGCTAGAAATATATTTTCTAATTACATCGTCATTAGAAATTTTCTTCTCGTGAAGTGAAATGTTGTTGTGTTTTCCTTATTTTATCAATAAAATGTTTTTAAATATGTTATTTACTTCATTCTTTTTCACATATTATTTTCGGTGATTTTTTGAGACGTTATCTGATTCTAAGAAAGAAAAGCAAATTTTTATATATTAAAATTCCTATTTTTATGGTGTAACAATGACACATTTTTGTATATTATATTTGTTGGGGAAATGGGTTAGGGTTAGTCAAAATATATTTTATATGAACAGAATTTACAGGATATAGATTTTCAACTTATCAATATCTTATTAAGTTAGGGTAGGCGACGGATAATATATTCTTGTGACACCGTTATGTTAAAAAATATTATTTTATCAATTTCACCAAGGTAATAATCACTTTTCGTACCTTTCAGTTTTTGAATAAAACTTTCAATCTTTGAATAGAAATTTTTCTTGACAAATTTTTGATCGTTATTTATATTAATCTATAATAAAGTGCAAGATCCAATGTGTGAATGACCAAAGTTTGGATACTAAAATTAGGACGGCTAGACCAAAGGTTTTTTTCAATTAAGAAATTTTTGTCCTAATGAATATAATTTTTCAAGTATCTTGTATTCCTCTTTAAATTAAACATTTATTTTATTAAAAACTGAACGTCATTTTTCGAAATTTATTTTTATAATTAATTTCGGCGGATTATCCGCCATCTTCAGACTAAATTAACACTGGCTTTTGGCAGCTTATATATGAGAAAGGTGATTATGTAATTAAATATGTAATAAGGCTCTATTTAAAAATGTTTAACAGAGAAGTTGAGTGTGAAGCTTGAATATTATTTTTTGGATCCATGGATCTTATTAATAAGGCCTCCCACGTTACTCTCTCCCAGTAATTTTTAAATCGATTATACAGAATTTGAAAATCATTTTCTCCGATTTTCTTTTTACATTTTAAATTATGTTCGCCAATATTGCTCCCATTATCCAACCGACTATCCTCTTTGATCCGTTTGCAGAGATGACGAGATGTCTCTCCAATGTATGTGGGGTTACACCCATTACATGTATATTTATAAACAAGATCGGAGCACAAACCGAGAGGAGTGGGAGATTTATTACTGAACATATCACGAATTTTAT
>MQRK01234404.1:12718-27947 GCA_001938485.1 Girardia tigrina
ATTTTGGAATAATTAAAAACATTTATATTTGATTTTTGACCTATCAAAGATGGAAAGCAAGAATCAGCATTTACGGCATGTATTACTTTTTTACTTCCGAAAAGGTAAAAATGCTGTAACAGCAAGAAGAAAATTATGCGAAGTGTATGGAGAAGATGTGTTGACAGAACACCAATGCTAAAACTGGTTTAAAAAATTTAGATCCGGAAATTTTGATGTTGAAGATTCTTCACGTTCGGGAAGGCCAATTGAGGCCGACGAAGACATAATAAAGGCATTAATTGATTCAAACCGGCGAATAACAACTCGCGGAATTGCCCAGACATTACATTTATCTAATTCGACCTCCATGATCATTTGAAGCGCCTAGGTTTTACATCAAAAATCGACACATGGATTCCTAATGATCTTACCGAACGAAATTTATGCTGTCGTTTAGACATGTGTGATATGCTTCTCAAACGTCAAGAAAATGATCCATTTTTGAAGCACATCGTCACTGGAGATGAGAAATGGGTAGTCTACAATAATGTAAAATGCAAGAGATCTTAGAGTAAAAAAGATCAACTTGCTCAAAGCACTTCGAAAGCTGACATTCATCAAAAAAGTGATGCTATCTGTTTAGTGGGATTTCAAAGGAATCATATTTTATGAGCTTCTTCCGGACAAAACTACGATCAATTCGGATTTCGACTGTCATCAGCTGGACTAATTAAATTAATCCCTTAAATAAAAAAAGGCCAGAATTGATCAATAGAAAAGGTGTAGTGTTTCACCAAGATAATGCCAGACCTCATACAAGTTTGGTAACTCGCCAAAAGCTTTTACAGCTTCGATGGAACATCATGCCTCACCCACCATATTCTTCAGACCTCGCACCTTCTGATTATCATTTGTTCCGGTCACTAGAAAATTATCTAAATGGTAACACTTTTGGATCAAATGAAGATGTTAAAAATCCTCTGGAAAAGTTTTTTAGCAGCAAAGAACAAATATTTTATGAACATGGAATTATGTCACTGCCAGAAAGATGGAAGAAGGTATTGGACCACAATGGTCAATATGTATTTCAATAAAATATTTATTCGTCATAAAAATTTGTCTTTTACTTTAATACAAAAAAACGAAATGTCTTTCCAAACAACCCAATACATACCAGATCTTTAGATCCTAAGATTAATGTGCAAACGGGTCTCTCGAAAAGCTTATGGAGTGTGTTTAGATGACACAATTATTAATTTATTGTGAAATCACTGTTTGCCTATATAAACAGATTTAAAATTAACATTTTATATCGGTTATACCATCGAAATTAATTGTAAATAAATTTTTTTAAAAATCTTTAAATTTCTTATTTATCCTTTAATGATTTATATTCTTTAGGTCCATTCTTTAATATAAAGTATTCATTTAATAATAAATCCATGTCTAAAATTTAAAGATAATGTAAAGTTAACCAATTAAAATGCTTATATAAAATACATACTTACTCAAATGTCCATTTGATAATAAAATGTTCATTTGATAATCTAAATTATATAAAACTAGAAAAATACCCGTCATATATGACGGATGAGCTGAATTTTTGACTTTGAAAGTTTTTGTTTTAATTTTTAAATCATAATTATTATACTTTACTATTAATTGTTTTGAATTCTGTGTTAATTTAACAGTCAGTCAAATAAATCGGCTCCCAGGGCCTTTCGACAAAGGCATTGTACAGACAGAACCGTCTCGATGCGGACTATGCAGAGCTATCTCAACTCTACTCAATTTCCTTCCAATATTTCTCATTTATCAACATATATATGATCATAGTAAAATTTGAGCTTGACCGACAAACCGTGAATGAGATGAAAACGAAATTTTGCAAATTAAACCTAAATTGATTTTTAGAAATATAATTAGTAAATAAGTGATAAAATTCATCATTTATCAAATAAATTAGTATTTTATTGATAATTTCATAAAAAGTTTCACGAAAATCCGTGTAGAAATCATCAAAATCGTCATTATTCGAAATCGGTGTTAATTTAACCATTTAACGACTTGTAAGGTTTACGATCGATTTCATCGGCTTCCGGGCGTCTTTCGGTGAAGGCGCTGTACCAGCAGAATTGTATTGATTCAGGCTATCAAGATTGACCACGATCATAAATGGATTCACTCTGGTTCGTCCGCAATTTCACATTGAAAAGCGAGACCGACAAACAAACACTTTAGGCAAATATTATATGTATAAGTTTTTCTATCCCTTAACACACACGCACACACATACACTCACAAGATACACACAATATTAGGACCATTAGTTAATAAAATTTCCATTTAATAGTATAAAAATTAAACATCTTTATAGTTAGCTTTTGAATATGTTTAAGGATATTTCAAAATTATACACAACTTCCAGCTTAAGAACCGAACTGGTGGTTCATATCAGCCCAGGTAAAGTGAAAAAGCCCAAAAAAATTGTAAGTTTTCCTCATGAAATATCTTGTTATTAACAAAACATTAAGAAAAAAAGTAATTAAAAATATATTTATTTTCATTGAAAGGCAAGTTTTAAAAGCAATTCTAGTCCAATTGATAGCCTCTCTTATCGAATCTCCATTGTCGAGAATCCGGGATGTCATCTCTGATCGAATGGACCATTCTAGAAATTACTCGAATCATTATTTCTGGACTAGATAATGCTCACATTTGACATTAATCAAAAAGAATTTCCGGTCCGGATTCTCTAACCGATCTTTTTCTATTCAGTTCATGATATTTTTTCCGGCTACCAAAGGCGGACAACGACGAAGAGCAACATTACGACTGTACGACGGGAAAGGCGGTTCCGGCAAGCAGCCAATGGCGCCGTGTAACCATGCCGATTTCTCTGTTTGGGTAAGCGACATTGAGACCAGTTAAGTACTGTCTTGTCTTTCGGTTTAGATTTACTTTGGATATTCTTCTTGAAACGGATTTACTGGATATAAACCGTTTAGATTGAGATAGATCTGCATGAATCGTTCTTAGTTTTCTTCCATAATTCATATTTATTTCGATAGATTTTATATCGAATGATTATTTTATGATTATTGCATAAAATAATTTTTAACATTTATTAATAAATGAATTCTTGTTATTAATAAATGGACTTCACAATATATATACATTATATCTCGTTTAATTTTTTTCATTTTAATTACTTATTTTTTTAATTTTAATTTACTAACTTTTCTATTAAACTAGAATTTTCTAATATTTATTTTATTAAAATGATTGTAATATATTTTTTAAAAATATAACTTATTTAAAATTTTACCGCCAGTAATTATTTTCTATTAATTAAAATTTTATCGAGTTATTAATTACTTCTTCAACTTTGAATAATACAAATCCTATTCAAACAACCAAATATTCGTTAGTACAATAAAATGCCAATTATCCAACTAAGTATGGCTATCACCATTCCAAATTTAATACAATCATATCAGAAACATACATAAATTAATATATTCCTCAAATGAAAAATTATAATTATAGTTAATCAAATATTTACGTTTATTATTATTATTGTTATTATCATTATTATTATTATTATTATTATTAAAGTTTCTATCTGCCTAATGATTATGGAAATGGAGAATTTGCAATTGAACCTAAAATAAACAAAGATTGTATCAACGCAATCGCTTATTTAAAAAACTTGGGTTTGTGCTACTCGAGAGTCATGGTACCGGATATCATTCATGCGAAAGTCGGACCACTAATCCAGTTGAAATTCCTGGTCAGACTGTTGAGAGGAATCCGACTGAAATCTTGGAATAGGAAACCGATTTCTAAACGAAACGGAAATTCGAATAAAGATAATTCGATTGATGAAGTAAACGTCAAAGAAAACCGAAGAGAAATGGAGAGTAAAACTGATGATTACAAATTGGGGATTCAATCGACTAACCATAATCTAATGGCGTTCATTAATACTGAAATAGATAAAAATCGATCGGTTAAATTAATTCTCGAGATGCTGGAGAACCATTTAGACCGAGAGCAGATAATAAATTTAAAAGAGAAGTTGTATATTGCTTTAATGAAGCGCCTGACGGTGAGACAGAGCTGCCACTCGGCCCAGTCGGACCTTGTGTCCCATATGTCGATGGACTCCAATCACCTATCTTTTGCGGACGGCATCATCCAGCTGATTGTCGAGGAAATCCTTTCTCCAGATCACCGCACGGACGACCGTTCGTCATTGGGAAGCTCCAATAGTTACGACAGTTACTGCTCGACGAATGCACGCCATGCAGACGATTCTCAGACGAGATCTATCTCTGGGTGCTCTGGAGACGTGACCGAAAAGCAACAGGAGCAGGACCAATACATTGCGGTTCCTGCCAAACAATCAGAATTAGAATTGGAACCTGATAATATTAATAACGATGAGAATATCACTGTGGGGAGAGAGATCTCAAGATCCTATTCGACTTCAATTAATCTCACGAAACAGTTGACTGGAAACGGAGACGATTTTCCGCGGCCAAAACCTCGTTTGTCTGATCTCAAGGCGAGTAGATTTATTGAATTATAATCTCGAAAAAATATTATCACTTTACATATTAAATTAGGATTAATAATTGTAAAAAAATATAATATTTTTTATCTTTGTAATGCTGTGTATTATTTATAGTATTAACTGTGACGATATATTACTTAGAACATTTTATTACTTATTATCTTCATCTTAAACTAGACCGCAATGTCAAAATATAAATAAAATAAGTTGTTATTTTAATTAATAATGATTATTCAAATAAGAATTTTTTAAAAAGGTTTTGACAGATATCGTTATTAGATAAAAATTGTTATGGTTAAGAAAACAATCTAAACATGATTATATAATTATGTCCTTTTAAATGTCTACATCGGATTACTTAATGTATTAAAGGTATATTATATTTTTAACGAGTTATCCCAAATGAAGTTAATCTTCATAACTCTACAATCATTCTCTAATATCAAATATCTTGTGATACTTTTGAATCCTCCTTTTATATGAATAAGATCATCCACATATAGTGGTACTGATTGAATAAGCATGTGACGGTAAGCCCCTGAATTAAAAGATCCTTGACATGACTGTAGCTAAAATCTTTTGTTGAACCATATATTTCCTTCACGCCGTTACAGAGAGACTGTGCTTCATCATTTGCTGGAAGCAACTGCTACGGTAATCTCGATCTGTTCGGCGCCATTTAAAATTGTTGAAATAAACTCACATCACTGAAAATAACATTTCTCAAGATACTTGGAGATTTTTCGCATCTCTTTTGCTCAGGTGAAGAGATTTGTACTATTCTTATCAGTTAGAATCGATTTGGAGGCTGAATACCGGTTTTGCCTTTCACTTGCTAGTGACAAACAATATTGCTCACTATTGACACAGGAAAATACCTACAATATTTTGCATGTTGGTCAGAATAAAAAATATAAAAAGCAAAGTAGGTCTTGTGAGAGAGCAGTTCAATCTTGGTCTGTCTTCGCAAAAATTAGTATTTATTACATATCAACAAATTCATGCTTAAGGTCGGAAACGATAAGCTTAATATGCTCTTTTTCGTACTTGCAATATGAACCTTTCTTATTGATAGCTAGGTTTTCATTTCCTGCTAATGCCAATTTACCTATGATAATGCACTTTAAACATAATCATAAAAGCATGAAAGAATGAACGGGGTAATTGTCGAGATTTAGTGCATCTATTCACTGTGGGAATTTAATAACGGTAGTGACTGAGGAAAGTGAGTTTCATCTACTTAGTTACTCTTTTTACAGAGATTGTTTCAGTCGCATATCAAGAGACTTTTATCTCTTTGATAATTTAAAAGACATTTACGAGGAGAAACCTTTGATAAAGTATTGTTGACTGTAGCTTTTGGGTCTCAAAAGCCGGTGCATAGATTATTTTTACCTTGATTGAAAGTATTTTGAGCTTAGTGATAATTAGACTAAGCTATTTAAAGACCTTAGGAATAAAACATGACCTAAAAATTGAAAAAAATTGAATTCTAAAGATTTTTTCAAGATGGTTCTGTTGATTCATTATTTTAAATTATTTCAATTTTAAAACAAGTCATTTGAAATTTTCATTAGTAATTGATCGGTGATTACCAACGAAAAGATGTTAGTTCATTGAAAATAGTCTTTCGACTCAACCAAAGTAATCAGCGCATTATGAGAGAACTTGCATCACTCAATAAAATGTCCTCATCTTCTAACTTTATGTCGAAGATCTTCCAATTAAAATATCATTGATCTTTCCAATTCTAACTGATCCTAAATGTTATCGACTATTTAAAATTTAGAAAAATCAGCTTCACCAAAGGATCCTTGTAACTAGTTGCATACATTATATACTGTGCCAATGTAATTATAGTACTATTTAATCTTTTTCCTCTTCTTTTTAGTTATGTTATAGTCTTTCAGTCAAGGTTCTCTTTTATATAGAAAATATCGCTTGCCATATTGATATCTCAAAGACATTCGTGCGCAAATATCATGCAGATTAATATTTCAACATTCATTTTTTCTGTTACTTCAATCTATTTTTTTAATTTTTGGAATAATAAATCTCAGCACATAAGCATGCTTCCCATCTTATAATTATTGCTTAAGGTTAAGTGAATAGATTTTGTCAAGATTGTTGAACAATACTATTCGAGAGGGTATCTTTAAAAAATCTTTTTGGAACAGTTTGCTAGTAAATAGACTTTTAAACAATATTTTTCGGCTTTACTCAGTTATGCAATGTCAGTCATGAGCAATACAGTTGCAGCATTTACCATTTACATGATTTATCAAATACAATTCGATGTTTCCTCCAATGATATGAGATTTTGTTATAAAAGAAGCACAGATTTGTTAATTATTTACAGTTTGCCAATCATTTGGCCATTTCCATATTTTTGTTGTTACAAGAACCTTTGCTTCCACATTCTAAAGTGCTACATTACTACCATTCCATTAGTGTATGAATAGTTTCTTCCTTGCAAGATTTAACATATTTTTTCGCAATGTAGATTCATCATGAATACATTTATCGATCTAATTCTGCCAAAACTTTAAATTTTTAAGTACACTGCAACCCACTTAATGTAGCCACATCCATTCTGGAACTTTTGAGTACGTTAAAAGAAGTACCGCGTTAACTGAGGTTTACTTTCTAACAATACAACAAACCTTTACAAATATCTTATTTAAATTTGGTTTCTAAATCATTCATAAAAGTATAAATACACAAACATCCTTTTATTGAGTTTCTGATATTACAACACGATACAATCAAAGATGTTGCGCCCGGATTAGAAAGATACGCATATCCTGTTGAATTAAAGCATTGTCTCAAATTTTCATAATGTTCAAAATGAGTTCTTGGACTTTAAGGTAGAGATCTACTACTACAAGTAGTAGTAGACCCTACTCGACAAGAAAACGTTCCGTGTTATAAAAATATGACAACAGAAAAGATGGCTTCACCAAAGCTATTCCTTCATCAACACTGGTGCCTAAATTTAGAGCAATTTCGTTGCAAGATCGTTTTGAAGTAGCTGCTGCAAAGATGGAGTCTACATCCGTCATATTTCCCTCATGGTATGAGAGCTTCGAGTCAATATCAATTTAACATGCAGACAAATTAGATTCATTGATTTCATGATCCACATCTACACTGTCAAACTCTTCTCGTGAATATGAAAGACAGACTTTCGGAAGCAATTTGTGATAATCGAATCATTCATCGATTTTTTTACTGATCTGGAGCGGTGGTAAAACTGAAAGCTCATTATTGTTGTTAGAAATATTAAAATATTGTTTGTCGTTCTTTTTGTCGCTACAAGCTATCGCGACATTTTTTAAATTAAGCAAGACGTTGAAGATCGTACGAAGTCTTAAAAGGGTTCCCACCATACTCATGGAAGTTTTCACCCCTAGCCTAGAACTTTCATGGGTGAGTTTGGACCCCATAAAAGCTGGTACCCAAACCTTTCATCCATGGACTGTTAAAGAGGCCAGAAGAAGTTTGGAGGTCGAGGCACTGAGGAGAACTCCAGATTTTGTCATTTCAGTTTGCTTGGCTCACATATACATTAAGACAGTGCATGGACGTACTAAGGAGATTGAAGCCGCTGTATAGTCAGCAGTCCAGTCGTCTTCTACACTGACGGGTCAAGATGTTACTGCTACGACGAGATCAGATATTTTGCGCAAGAATGTATGACCGGGAATTTCCATGCACAGTGCACAGCTGACCAATCCTCAAACCCTGAGTCATAGCAGGAGTGAGGTTTCCTCAGTTGTCGCCTAGTTGGTCACAGCGTAAAAAAGGGGGTTCTAACTACAACGAAGTTTGGAGGTCTTGGTACGGTGACCCGCAACTGTTATTTATTCTGATGAATGTGTGCGGGAGGACCATGAGGACGATAGTCGACATGGGTTATTTGACAACAGTCATGCCAAAGGTGGTGATTCCATTTTCAAAACTGGACCGAGTGGAGGAATCGATGGTTGATGCGTGGTTCAGGGCAACCATGCCGATTGATAGTGAAGCGGACAGCAGATTGAATGCTGCATTCTAGTGGAGCTGGAAGTTGTTTGGTCGATGGCATAAATATTTCTGTAGAAATATTTTCAGAACCAGAACCTGTTGGAATGAAAAAACAACCTGTGCATCATCCCGTTCAAGGGTGAGGCTAAGGCAGTTTTGCATATCAAAGTGGTAGTGCAGGTGACCAAGGGGAAAGGGTGACCGGTGCTAGACTACCGAGCCGTTAACGGATTCGTGTCCAGCCTCATCACAGAAAGCCTGGTTTGAGTAGAAAAGCTGCGTACGTAACTAAAGATGGACAAGTCTTTTGAAATAATTGACTTGAGGCTTGCATACCTTCAGATCAGGATGAATCGAAGATTGTGGCCCTATCAAGTGATTAATTAATCCGGAGAGGAGTGGTAACAGACCCTACTGATTTTCGTTCTGAATTAGGAGCCTAAAATCATGAGCCGCATTGTGGACAACGCGTTTGGGACGGTTCAACAGGTAACTAAGACTCAGCCGTATACTATGATTATGTCATTATTAACACCAGCATGGTATCGTCGGAGCATGTAATGGATGTCTTTACCAGTTTCAAACTCAAAACAAATCCGCCAATGAACATTCACTGGGGCAGAGAGCTTGGTCTCGTGATGCGTGAGACTGGTGGTGAAATGCGCTGGCGTTAGGTTCACAAGGTTTCAGAATTGCTGGATCGTTTAGTACGACAGAAATTATTTTTGGGGATGGTAATCAGGTAGACTATTTTCCTTCCGTATCATTTTTGATATTTGCTCTGAAACGAAAGACGTTGACCCGGTCGTGACTTGGTCCATTGAAATGCTAAAGATATTGACTCTTTTGAGAAATCACCCATATAGTCGAAAAATTATTCATATCCACTGTATCAATTCATAAATTCATAGAAAAACGGAGAAGATCAGTTGAAATGTCATTAAATTATGCAGTTTCAATTTCAAAAAAAAGCCCCCATTATTATAAGTTTTAAATTCATTAGGCTCATTGTATTTCATTTTAACTTAGTCATAACCGAGCAACTTTATTGTAAAAGTTTCTACTTCGACTCATTCTCCTTGTTATCGGATTTCAGTGACATAATCGAATTCATATATGAATATAAAAAAAACCCTTAATCTAGATTTACGGATCTCCGTTGCTACATCAATCAATCAGCGGCCAGAGTAATAAAATTCTATATAGTACCCATCCTCCTTAGTTAATTTCGTTCTTCCAAATCATATAGCTATGATTTTAGGCTCCAAATTCAGAACGAAACTCAGTCGGGTCGGGTACCACTCCTGTCCGGATTAGCTAATCACTTGATAGGGCCACAATCTCCGATCCACCCTGATCGGGAGGTATGCAAGCCTCAAGTCAATTATTTCAAAAGACTATATGATTTGGAACTTGTATAGTTAAAAAATGAGTTGGTCCAAAAAAATAATTTAATTAAAATTTGAATGGTCAATTTTAAATAATAATTAAATTATTTACAAGTGATAAAAAATAAGACGATCCGTTTCGTCATAAAAATCCCATCATCAAGTCAATCTGCATATCACATGTTACATAAACACACACGGGACTTCAAAATAATTTTAAAAATTTTACCAATAAATCATTGGATCAAAAGGAATTGATTTCATTATTTTTAAAATTTAAAAGACACTAAGGACTGAGTGTGAAAAATATTACTAATTTAAATCTCTATAACTCCATCATAAATTCACAAATTACAAAAGAAACTAATCAAGTAGGCTGTTGTTTGAATAAATCAAAATAAAATTCATGTTAGTATTCATTTTTCATGAATATGTCGTCAGAAACAGCAAGTCATGAATTAATTATTCATTTATTTCAAGAAAATCAACAATCAAGTAAGAAAACAATTGCCAGAAAGGCAAAGTTTTGTTAGAAAACAGTTTCTAAGGTTATTAACTCTTTCCAGCCCATTGTTGCCATATAGCAACATATTTGAGAAATTAAATTAGTTATCTCTTTTACCCAATTTAAATTTTACACATAGTAATAGTTTCTAAAAAGTCTAATAGATGATACTACATATATTAGAATGCAAAAAAGAGCGATTCTCACTGGTTTCTTAGCAATTTAAATAAACATTGTAAGGGATATTCAATGCTCCAATATTTTTCAAAAATAATAATTTGGGTTAAAAAGGTTTAAAACCTTCAATGAGAACTTGAACGGTTTTAGAAAAATTGGTTCGGGAAGAAGAAAGGGTTTTTCGTGTACACAGAATGTGAAGAAAGTAAAGGCTCTGTTAGAGAGAATTCCTCGCCTGTCAAATCGAAAACTGGTGGTAAAGGCAAATTATAGCGAGAAAACAATCTGTGAGTTTAAAAACGTATAAAGTTCAAACAGTACCCAGACCGGAACGCTAACTTGAACGTAAAGGCGCAGCAGCGAGTCAGAAAGTTGTAATCTGGTTTTCTTGCGAAGAAAAAATATTACATTATGGATGATGAGACTATGTGCTCTGCGAGTTTTCCAGGCTACCCGGACAAGTATTTTACTCTACAACTAAGAGAGGAGGAGTTGAAGAAAAATTTCGAAGCAAGAAAAAATCTAAGTTTCCCAAAAAAATTCTTGTTTGGCCGGCTATATGTGGATGCGGGAAAAGGAGGAAATGCTCTGTCATATCTGGCACAATAAACACAGAGATCTATGCGAAGGAGTGCTTACAAAAGCGTTTATTACCATTTATAAGTCAGCACGGAGGTCTTAATTTCTTTTGATCGGATTTTGCATCGTGCCACTATGGTAAGGCAGCCAAGAAGTAGTACGAAGACAATAACGTCGATTTGGTGCCAAGAGAGGAAAACCCACCAAATTGTCCAGAGCTTCGCCCAATCGAAAGATATTGAGCCCTGGTAAAAAGGCAATTAAAGATGACAAACAAGAGGGCACAGAAAATTGCAGATTTTCGGGACCAGTGGAATAATTCAGTCAAAAACTTGACAGAAACTACAATTGCAAGTCTAATGACCAGCATTCCGAAAAAGCTCGCAGAATTTATTAAAAAAATAAATAATCTTTCTTAGCTTTCTAAAATTAAACACATTTTTCAAAACAGTCGGTATTTTTTCAATCAAAAAATATGGCTTGAAGATAGAGGATTTTAAAGTTAGTAATATTTTTCGCACTCAGTCCTTAAAAGCAAATAATTCCATTTTTAATTACCAACCATTGGCAGTTATTAATTACCATTTGAGAAAACGATATGTTTACTCTATCTTCTGTACTTTAACGTGTAAAGGAGACATTTAGTGAAGATAATAATTACCAGTCAACATTAAGCTAATCTTTGAGATGAAACTTTTCACACTCAATCTAATTCACTCAATTTTAACATTTATATCAAATCTAAAACAATTGAAGATCACATCGATGTAATACGACTGAAAGGCCGGACCAAATGGCAATCTGAAAAAAATAGTGTGTTCTCTCAACTGTACCAGGTTTAAGACTGGTGACATTCAGTATGTGTAACACAATCGGTCAGTGCAAGAAAATTACACATCGACAAAATTCCTTTTGTTGTAAATTTCTTCATTTCCAATTCGTTCACAAAATTATTGATTTTGTCGTTTAAATATAAAATTCGAAAAATAAAATCTATATACCAGGAACAAAGATTTTTATTTTAATTGAAAAATGATTTAATTATCTCATGATTCTGTATTATTCAATGAAGTAAATTATTATATACAGGAAAAAGACCCGTATAATATGACGGGTGAGCTGAATTTTCGTCTTTGAAAGTTTCTATCGAATTCTGTCTTGATTTAACAGTCGGTCAATTAAGTCGGTTTAGACCACCTTTCGGTGATGGAGCTGCATATGATGCCGGCTTTGTAGATTAAGGTGACCATCAAGGAAGATCAAAAAAGTAGGACAAAAAATCACGCAAGGGTAAGTAAACATAGAAATATTTCAATGGTATATTCAACGTCGCAACCTTCTAGAAAATCGGTTCCTACCAATCCTAATAAACTTTATTAAATAAAGTAATTCAATGCGTCCAATTTTTATTAATACATGCAGTATATCACCATTGTCATTCAAAAGTTTCTTCGTCAAATATTCCAGGAATATATTTTTCCAGACAAAATTACTCTTTGTGCGGCACCATCAGCACAAAGTTCACCCTCACTTTTGAAATTGTCTGCACACAGTTTACAGACAACCTGTTCCTTTCATCACTCCACTGCGACTTTACAAGAGAAAACACACGCTCCACGCCAGTATTGAAGGCAGGAATTGCAAGGATATGTATTACCAACTTAGCCAGACATGGTAAATTTCTGTTTGTAAAAACCTTTACCCATCGTTGATGAACCGGCAGTGGCGATATTTCAGCTAATAGATCACCGATATCATCATTTAAGATACGTTGGAGCAGTTTGGTCTAGAAATAGAGGGGAGAGTCAGGAAAATGTTTATATCCAATATATTCACCTAACACTTTTCTAGAGACCTTACCTCATCAAACAATTCATCATTGTTCATCATTGGGATTACCTTTAGGTTAAAGGAAATTTTAAAAATGTTAGGGAATCATATTCATCTCACCTGTGGCTTCGATCTCAAATCTTTGCATTGCAGAGAGAGGTGTTCCTGTTCAAGGATCAATATTGTCTTCTGGAAGACGGAGAGTGCACTTTGGAGAAACAAGAAAACGCCTTGACTTGCTTTTGATGTAAAGAAGTCTCGCAGAATATGTGACACTCCATCAGTAGACAAAAACTGGGACTTCAGAACACGCCATAGCTCAATGATGTGAAGAAGGGTCAACCATCGAGTTCTGGTGTGTGTTTACAAACTGGCGTAATCAGTGTCCAAAAACTCACAAAATTCTCTCAAACGCTCGTGTCATTTAGTGGATTGTTGGAAGTAGCTGAAAAGCTTTGCAATGATGCTCTCTACATCAATAGACATCGTTTCACCCACTGCCTTCGATGCATGGTGACAAATATGTGCTGGACATCCAACAACTACCAAATTTTCTTTTCTGCTCACAGACCTTTGAAGACATTGTTCTAACCAACCATATTCGCTCCTCCAAAATTAACAGGAGCATTATCCACAGAAAAGGCGAAGAGTCTACCAAATAACAAGCCATGTCTTGTAAGACATGATTGTAAATATTCATAAATTTCCACAGATGTCTCTCCTAAAGTGAAAGCAAATAAGTTACGGATATCAAACTTTGCAAATGTACATTTCAAGAGCTAAGTACTAAATCACCTGGCAAATTGGATAATTGCAATAACTTAAGTTGGATATCAGCCTCAGAGAAGTATCGTACAACGACATGAAACAATTTCAAAGCTTTGTAGTTTGAGGTATCTTTCATTAAGGAGAATGGTCGATCTTTCATTTACTCAAGCAGATCTTTGAGAGATTGTGGAGTCAAAACTCCGCAGATTATGGCATCTATTTTTGTGCGACCTGAGGAATATTTTTTTGAGGAATATATTTTTGTGCGACCTGAGAGTCAGAAAACACTGTTGGAATCAGAGTGTTGAGGCTATAACCGGATCTAGAGAAAAGAAAGGGTGGGTGATTAGGCTACATTGAAAAGTGTAAAATAATTTTCACATAAAAATCTGAGAGAAATTTGCAGTTGCATTCTTCAACAATAGTACAATATTCATTAACCATAAAATATTTGATTTATTTATAATACTATTATGCAGAATGCATCAGTACATGTTATATCATGGATCTATTTTATTTATATTTGTAAGCATCTTTAAAAGAAACTCACCGGAACGAATGATGATGCTTCACTGTGTGATAAGCGAAAGCCCCTTCCGCTGCTGCTGTTTGCAGATCCAGAGGGGTGTCTCTTTTTACAAAGTTATTCAAGGTTGAACTGGATGTGTTTTCTCGAAGACGTTCAGCATGCTTATCTGTTGCAACATGTCGGGAGATTTGTGCATTTCCAGATTTCTCAAAATTTATATCACCGCTGCACAGATTGCAGTAGGTAAATGTATTACCTTTCTTACTTCTATTAATGTAAGGAAGCTCTCTCGCATACTCATCTCAAAACACATTCTGTCGCTTTGTTGTCATCGTTGATAGAATATCCTTGTTGAATAATTATGTGGGTGGCTCCTTCTATGCGAATGGAATGATGATGACACTTTCAAAATGATTTGACTTACGATGACGGTTGACTATCATGGCAAATAATGCAAATGTGTATGTGAGCATCAGTACAGTAGACCACGCGTAGCTATTATTAGTAATTTGGAAGTTGCCTCTGTTAATATATTACATCATGCCTAACCACAGTACCTTTGAACGTGTGCGCATCCATTATTCACCCACACAGCAGCAGACAGTCTCATAGTCTCTCAGTCCAGCAGACACTAGACTCCTGCCTACTACAATACATGCAGACTAACTACACACACGCACGTGTTACGTGCCTGCTTGCTCAGACATTGGTGGCTTTTCTTTCTGTTAATACAGTGCGTTTCATTTAACAAAAGCAAAATGTTATAACGTGCACATTTAATAACAGCAAAAGCAATCATAATTTTGCATTATGATTGCTTTAATGTACTGTTATCAAATATTGCAAAAGACTTATATAATGTTATA
>MQRK01234407.1:31730-46154 GCA_001938485.1 Girardia tigrina
TCTTCTGCCAAATCTCGAAATTGATGCTTCCATCAAATTTCTCTAAAAACTCCAAAACGATTTTCATATCATTCATTATGCCCGGATAGCTTGTAACACGCGAAATGTTTATTTTCAAAACAATGTTTAATTGATAATATTTAAACAAAATATTTATCAAAAAAGTAAATATTAAATATTTCAAATAATTAAAATATCTAATATCTTTATTTTTAATTTCAAATAATTGTAAAATTTTAAATAACTTAATTAATTTTTACAATTTTTAATAAATAAGTCAAATTAATATTTTTCAAATAATTATTAATTATTTTAATTTCTATCCAATAAGTTTTAAGTAAATATATTATTAAATTATTTATGTATACGTTTGCTAAAAATAATAAGAATTAATTCAGTAATCAATTTAGTTTAGAATGCACTCGTACAAAAGCTTTGACAAAGATTGTCTTAAGGATAATCCAAATTGTTGTGTAAATAAAAATATGAAAAGTCAAATCGGTGTTTTTAATAGGCATGATTACGAGAAATTCAAATAGTTATCATTTTACAATGACTTAATATTTCCGTGCTTAGTTTTTTTTTTGTTTGATGGTTACAAATATTGGCTATTGAACACATCAATAAAAGTGATTAACATTACTAATACCTTGTTTTAATAGTCAGATTTTAAAAAAAAATGGAAAAAGCAGAAATTCAAAATATTATGAAGTACGAGTTCCTACGTGGAACCTCACCATCATAAACCATGCGACACATAAATAGTGTACTCTGATACAATAGTACTACGCAACAGATATTCTCAATTTTGTTCAAGAAATTCCTTAAAGGTAATTTTAACCTCAATAATGAGTCTTCAGGAACACAGGTAAGCAATAACGAACTAAATATAACTGTGGGATCGGATCCATCACAAAGTGCTCATGATGTATTGATAAATTTTGCTGATACAAAGCAAGCAATATATAATTCCTTTGGTAAAAGTTACATAAGTCAGTTGAACGAAAAGTAAAAACAAAATGCGTTTGTATGCTTCGCTTGATGATGCTTTTTCTTAATAAATGTAAACATTTTTTGAATTGAATCGTCCCTTGTGATGAAAAATAGATTCAATATGATAATTACAAACATTCAGCAAGTTGAATGGGCACGAATTAAGCATCAAAAAACAGTCCAAAACTCAAAGTTTTGATGGTTTCTCGCACATTTACTCCATTATTACTTCATGGAACCTGGTTCTTTGATCATAGCAGATGTCTAATGCCACCAATAAGAAGATATGATGCGGCAATTCAAAGTAAAGCTGTCACGTTTGGTATACAGGTAGAATCCTTTCTTGTTCCTCGACAATGAAAAATGACATATTGTACTTTAGACCATAACAAAATCACAGAAACTTGAGTCGGAACTTCTGCATCCTCCGTTCCAATCAGATCTAGCCCCAACTGACTACGATTTCATCCTCAATTGAAACAACTTGTTGATAGGGAAAATTTCCAAGCTGAAATAAAAATGGTCTTCCAGGATTTATAGATTCTGGCGCACCAAATTTTTTATTTGAATGGCCTCAACAAGATGCCCGTCAAATGGCAAAAGTGTGTCAATAATAATGGTGAATGACATAAATATGTGTATTCGTAAATTATGAATAAACTTTAACCTTAATTCTATAAATTTCATGCTTGACGATCTCATAATTGTATTCTTCAGTAATGTTAAATATTGTACGACCCTCTCCTAATCTTGATGGTTGATTTGGATCTTAGACCACACAGTTGTTCGTCATACCTAAAATCTAAATCCATGTATAATTATTTAAGTTATGCAATTTAAAATAAATAACACCGAAAGGTTTTTTGGACAAGTATTTTGATTGTTTTATTAATTGCTGAAGTATTAATTTTAATGACATGTAATTTAATATTTTTCATTAAGATTCTGATGTAACTTAGTGATCTTACAATTCTTAACCCTGTATTGTTGATAAGTTTACGTTTGCGTTTTTATATAGTTTTACCATTAAATTTGCTTAAAAGTCACTTTCGAAAAACATTTCCAAAATTACTCCAGATACCGTAAAATTACAATTATATACAACCTAAATTTATTTATACATATGGTTCTTCGATCTATTTTCCAATTTTCTGAATCATATCCAAATTTTTGCCATAAAAATTAAATTTTAAAATGAAGATAATTAAATAAGTAAAAAAATTATAAAAATTATAAAATGAAAAGAAATAAAAAAATAAATATTTTTTGTAAAAATTTCAAGAATTTCAAAAATCATTCAATGATTGCTTCTATTATTTGAGATTCCATATCATATCCAAGTATCTTCCTAAAATAACCATCCCAATAAGATGCATTTTTCCATTCCTCCTTATTTCTAGCACACAAAATGTGCTTTCCATTTATTCATATAAAAATGGTTGAAGTCAAAATAAATCACAAGTCCAAAAGAAAGTCACCTTAAAGAAACGATCCACAAGAATTGAAAAAAAAACAAGTTCCACAATGAAGTGTGACAAATATTATTTTCGACGTTTTTATAACTTAATAATTTCTACTTTTACTGTTTATTAAGAACATTAATTGAGTTTCCTTTACATTTATTATTATCACAATTTGAATTGTCAATACAACAATTCTCCGTAAAATTTGCGTAGCTCGTCATCGTTCTTGATTGATAATCTTTACTAATATTCTTTATCGTCTTATTATTCAAACAAATTTAAAATACAATTTAATCATTACAAAAATATTTTATACTTTAAATTATAATTTAATTATTACAAAAATTATTTATAATTGAAATTTAAAATAATTTTTAATTATTTTAAGAAATTATTATTAAAATATTATTTATGAAATATTAGTTTAATTTTAAAGTGATTATTTAACTTTTAATAATTGATTAATCAACTCGACGTTTTAAAATATTTAAGATATCAATCGTCCATCGGGGCGGGAGAAACACAATCCTAAAACAACACACAATTAACACAATTCAAAAATATTCCTCACACTGTTCAAACTAAATCTGAATAAAAATATATTTTTTAATATTGATAGTTATTGGTTTTCTATTTTCTATTTTAGTTACTTTATGATTTGTATAATTATTTATTTTATCTATCCGCTTTGAATATTAATTTTTTTTAGAAAAGTTTTTCAACAAAAAATAAGACTCAAATCACAATACTCATTATTATCATTATTAACTATTTATACAATAATAAATTGTCTCAAATGAAGTTTACATTCATTCATATTTTTCGTTTCATTTGTTATCATTAATAATTAGTTTTATAGAAATTTTTAATTTGTAACAATATTGAAAAGTGAGGATTAATTATTTATGAATTTCATTTGAAGAATTATAAATGTAATATAAATAATTTTCCTTAAAAGTAATTTATATGTTTATACATTTTTCTTTAAGATCTAATGGCAGTTTGTTTTATAAAATAAAAGATGATATTTTTCGAAACGTTTTTAGGGCACAAAATATATTCTCGTTTTATATTTGTATTTAGACTTTTTCAAGTAAAATGCGCAGTCAAAAAGGCAAAAATGAAAATTAAGATTTTTATTTCATAATTGTTTTCACTTTCATTATTTTCTCTGGTACTATTTGACATAAAATAAATTAATTATTTAATACGATTAGCGGAAAAATAAACAGATTTTCCTATTCTGAAATTGTTAAAGTCAAAAAGATTTTCAAACATTGAATAATTCAATTTTATTAGTAAAATTCAAATGTACACCCAAAAAATAAAATAAATATCGAAAAATTCCTAATTAATGTGAATTTGTGGAAATTTTTCCAATTGGTTTTTATATTATTTTCCACAAATCATTTGTATTGTTAATAATAAAATCTTAGAAGCATCTTTGATAGATGTCATTTGAAAGGACCTCTGTCTTGTTCTCGGGGCAACTCGGGGCAACTCGGGGATCGGGCGGGATACCAAAGTTTTTCGAACAATTTTATTCCTTGATTAAAATGATTTTCCTTGAGCTCTGAAAAATAACCGTTTACAGCTACAATAGTCTCATCATTTGATGTGAAACACTTTCCAGTAAGGAACTTTTTTAGGTTATTAAACAATTAATAGTCCCTGTGAGCCAAATCTGATGAATACGGTGGATGATCAAGCAATTTGTACTCCAGTTCATTTAATTTAGTTATCGTTAAACCACTTTTGCGAGCAGGTGCATTGTCTTGACGAAAAATTATTTTTTACTACGCCAAACCATGTCTTTTCTCACAAATTTTTGCATCCAGTTGATCTAAAAGTCTTGAGTAATATTCTGTGTTGACTTTACCTTTCTCAAGATAATCGATCAATAAAACATCTTTGTAATCCTGAAAAATTGTTGAAATAATCTTCCAGACTTGAACTACTTTAGCGTTCTTTAATGCACTGCCACCAGCATCAATCCATTGTTTTGACTGTTGTTTCATTTCTGGTGTAGAAAAGTCGATCTATGTTTCAACAACAGTTATGAAATGACGTTTAAAATCCACTTTATCTTCACTAAAGCAATCCAAGCAAACTAGAGAATTTCTCATTCGAAAACGTTCTTGATGTTAACAAATGCCTCACTCATCTTATGCAAAGCTTTTTCAAGTGTAATTCTTCATGCAATATATATATATATATATATATATATATATAACTCGATTTTTTGAGATTCCAATAGCATCATCTATTTAACGTACTTTGACGCGCTGATCATATAACACCATATCACGTACTTCACGAACGATTTCTGGTGTTGTCGTAGATTTTGTACGTTCACTACGTAGTTAATCTTCAATGCTTTTACGATCACGTATAAATTCATAAATCAAATTTTTTACTGATGCATACGAAGGAGCACTTTGACTTAACCAATTCACTATATCAATATCAGTATGAATTCACTTTTCTTTTAATCCTTTCATAAATAAATATTCAATTACCACCCGATTCTCGAATTTATACATTACTAAAAAAATTAATGTCAAGTAAATTTAGGAAATGTTCATATGACATATATGACCTTCTGACACACAAATCCTTTTGCAGTTTTTAGTGCCACATCTGTGTTAGGTTAAGAACTTTTTGGAAAGCCTTAACAAATGATCGAGAACCTTACTCTATTGACTTGATTTTGAATTATAACTTATCCAGGTTTTGAGATGAGTATTTTTCTCTCCAGTACGAGTTTTTACTCCCATGGCAATAAAACAAATAAGATTTAAACCAGATTTTAAATAAACAATTATAAATCAGATTATATTGCAATCCACAAATCCTTTTGGATTTATTCGAGAGGAAGCTTTGAACTTTGGATTTAATTGAAACTACTTTGACACTACTTATATTCTTAAAAATACTCTTCTTAAATGCTTTTAATCTTTCAAAATATGGTATTTTAATTATTTTTTGTTGTTTTCAATGTTTTTTTCTTTTAATGTTTTTTTCTTAACCCATGTTTGCATACAGAATTTGTCGAAAGTAACTTTAATGTGTGACCTATTTCTTTGTTTTTTCAAAAAAATAAAAAATCATGAGACTCAATACTATGTAATACTCAACATTTAATACCCTTAAATAGGATGGGAAATATCTACAGTACGTCAAGGGTGCAATGATACGAGAAACATTCAAAATATTGAAACTTCACGAAGAAAAAAATTTTTGGTTATCAAATCAGTATTTATTTAAGTTAATTGAATAAAACTGGCGACGTTTGAACATTACGATAACTTGGACAGGGGTTGTAAAAACGTGGTCTTTGAGATTTCATACTATAAGAATATAATTTAAGTGATGTTTCTCTAAATAGAAGGACTTAAAATTAGAAATCTATCAATCATTAATGTTTTTTTTGATTTAATCATTCTTCAATTGTGTGAAAATCTAATTCAAAAAACCTCGAATCAACATGAAATAGTAAACAACATCAAAATCAACATCGAATTAAATGAATATGTTCTCAAGTTTCATTCAATTTTTTGATGTCTATGTGATCATCTGTTTGGAAAGAAAACATTTATCAGATGAAGTTTCACAGTAGTATAATTGAGGTTCGTTGAGATGAGCGTATTTACATTACTTTAATTTGTTGCTGATGAGCACTTATTAATAATTTTTCTAGGAATTTTAAAAAAAATCACAAAAATAAATTAGAATATATATACATAGAAATTGATAAAAACTTTAATTAAAGCATTTTGAAAATATAATAAATAGTTTTGATGTCCTCCTTCATCGTCACTATCAATGACTTCCGACTTATCAGTACAAGGGTAACACCGGAATCGGTAATATAATCATAATAAAATGGAATAATTAAAAAAATTATTAGTTATTTATTTTAATTTAAATTTAATGAATGATTATAAGTATTAACGTGGATTTACTTGGGCTGTTTTTAATAATAATTATGATTATATATAATTTACCAATGATGATTCACAGAATTTTTGTTCGAATTGCGATTCTAAGCATTTATATAGAACCGAAAACTCATCCTTTCAAAAAGAAAATTTTCAATTCCTGAAAAACATCGAATGATCGAGAACCTTACTGGAGCGACTTGATTGTAAAGGCTCTTTAATCCGGGTTTTGAGATGACGATTTGTCTGTCCAATGTACGAGTTTATGTACGAGAAAAATTAAAAATTTCTATTATGAGGAATATTTAAAATTTGTATTTTAAAATTGATAAGCGGAGTTTTGTATGTTGAATTTGGATTTCAAAATATATTTCTCTCACTTTAGATAGAAAATCGATATTTTGGATGTTTGTGATGATTTTAAATTGAAATATCAAATTAATTAAGTGATTATATGAAAATCTTTGGTCAAATAATTATTTCAAACGAATCACTCAAAAATGAATTAAGTACGGTGTGAACTGATGAAAGTTGTGTTAAGAATTGTTCTAAGGACAATTCGAATTATGTTAATAATAATAATTTAAAACAATATTATTGTTTTTAATAACCATTATTATGATAATCCATAAAATAGAAATAATTTTTGAATAACAAAATAAATCTTCATATGGATCATTTATTTAAAGACCAAAATCAAATGTACATAAAAAATAAATAAAAGAAATTATATGATATATAGACGTTTTTGTAATTTACTTTTAGAAAATTATAATATTAAATTGTCTGGATAATATAATTTCCTTCATTTCATATTTTATTATATAATTAATTTTATTACTATAATCTTCTAAGCATTCGTTAAATGGAGAACAGTTTTATTTATTGACTTTAATAAAAAGTTCGAAATATATATAATTTTTTTTCTTTGCTATGTCAAACTTGTTTATTAGTCCAAAATAATAATTTTTATTTCAAACAAATTCAAATTTTCAATGTTCTTTTAATAATTAGTTTGCCGACATTTATCATAACAATCAAATTATGATTAAACTTTTGAAAATTAAAACTTAAAAATTATATATAAATCAATTAATTTTTTTCTAAAATATTACAAATTGTAAATTAAAAAACGATTCTTTACAAAATATTTGAAAAATTTTTCTAATTCAAATTTATTCAATTTATTTTAAAGTAAGATTCATCTTAAAATTTAGAAAAAACATTTTCTAAAAACATTCTACCATATTAGAAATTAATTATGTCTCAAATTTATTATTTCTAGAAATTATATACCTCCATATATATATTATTTTAATAATTTTTTTTTTAAAAAATTCAAATTATGTTTCAAAATTTTAATAATTTCTATATTATTGAAATTTTTCAGCGAATAGAAAATTAACTAATTCCTCATGGAAGCATTTTGTAAAAAATCATTTGCAAGTCTTGTAAACTTAATATAAGTTTTTTTAAACATAAGGAAAACAAATACGTACAAAAGAGTATTTTTATTTAATATTTGATATTAAAGGAGTGATCCACCATTACAGTAATTATTAAATTCATAATAAAAATACAGGTAAAACAAAAATAATTATCGAAAATTTTCAAAATATAAAATAAATGTATTTTCTTATTTTTATAAGTATTTTTCATTTCCAATATTATTAATAAATAATTAATAATTAACAATTCTATAAATTAATAAACATGAAAGAATATTAAAAAAATATATTTGGCAAATATCTGTAAATTATTGTAAATAAATATCTCTTTAATAATGATATATTTATTTTTATATAAATAAAAAATTTGATATTCTGGCATAAATTTTTCTTATTGTGGAAAAAGATAATTAAAAATAAGAAAAAAAGTAATAAAGTTTATCTATAGAAAAAATACAACTTAAATATGAAAAGATATTGAGAATAATTTATTTATTATAACAAAAACTAAATCCGGATGTAATAATTTATTATAACTTTGAAGTAATTATTCATTTTACTTATTATTAATAATTTATAAAAATATAATGTTTTTAAAATAATAATTTAAATAATGGTTAATAATTCGGATTTTTTTTCAAAATAAAAAACAATGTTACTGACTGGCCATCACATTTATTAATAATTTTTAATATAGTAAGCTGATCATAGGTACATTTTTATATGGTAAAGGTTCAGATTACCATCAATGGATGACCCTCAAATGTCTCTAAAACTGCTTATCATCTAAATTATATTTACATGATTGAAATAAATTTGAGTTTTCACAATTGAAAACTGTTTTAGTACTCAATAATTATGAATCTCTTAAATTAGAACTTTAAAATAAAATGTTTTTTAACGTATTTCATCATCTTTATAATAATTTTTAAATTTACTAATTAAGATTTCCTGTAGAGGAGATAGGCACCAACTGGTTATTTGCCTACCCTCAAAAATACGCAAAAACCAGGTCATAAGGCGCAACTACTACCCTATTTTGAGACGAGGCATATCTGTAATAATATTCATTTATTTATAAAAAAATTCTAATTTTATTGATAAATTATAAATAAATAACCTTTGAGTCTGATTGCTTTTTGAACTTGTCCATGGATATTCATCGCCTGACAGGAATAACTTCCGGAATCTTCATACTTAATACTCTTAAAGCTCAAAGTTGAGCTTCCTCTATATAAAATATTAGTTAAATAGCCAACATTTAGTTATAAAATAAAAATATAAAAATGAATAATTTGAAATTAAATTTAGTTATTCCATCAATATATCCACCACAAAAAGCAAAGAGAGCCACATTTCCTTTCTAGACAAACCCATTGGCCGTAACTGTCGGCAGACCATTTCATCAATCTTGAATAGTTGTTTCAGAACGACCTTCGGCAAATTTATTAACAAATTATTGAGTGGAACTTATTTTTTCGTTGTTTGAAAATGAAAAAAATATATAAAATAGCAAAATGAGAAGAATATAGATTAAGAGGCATTTACCGACAAAATAAGTTATTTTAATTTTTAATTGATAAATATTTTTCGACAGGAAAGGGTCAGCTTAATTTAGAAGGCCAGGGAATTTATCAATAAACATTTATTGATATATTTTAATGAATTCGTATTCGTCTTCTTCCTTCTTATGAAAATCAGTATTAAAAATATTCTTAAAATAATAATAACATCACTGCAACCTAATTCTACAAGTATTAAATCTTTATTAATTCTATTAATCTCTATTAATTCTAATTCACCTTATGAAAGCATTAAAATATTATTACAGAAAATTTAATTGATTATATCTTTTAAATGTAAAATTTTAATAAAGTTCTTTATTTGTTAACTTTTATTATTATTTTTTAAAATATTGAAATAATTTTTATTGTAAAAAGAACCACTGTACAAATGTAAAAATAAAAAATGAAATGCATAGAAAACATAAATAAATAGTATTTTTTAGAGTAATTTAGATTTCAAATAATTAAAAAATAGTGCCATTTCATTTTTGAACTCCTAAATGCAACATTTAAATGAAAAAGACATTTTTCGATCTATTAAATATTTATTGTAATCACTTACGACAGTGTATAAATATAGTGTATATAAAATTTTTTAGTTTGATGTTACATTTAAATCGAAATGTGCTTTACCTGCCCATTATTGTCTATTCCTCAATCCAATAAAGAATGGCTTCTGCAAGTGGAAGAATGTGGTTATCCGACATAGATGCAATAACGAAGAACAGCTGATAGAGCGGATAAATAATGGATTAAGAGAAATCACCACAGCTGGTTGTAATGATACTATATGAGCAATGTTCACTTAACATGCTGGTTTACTTACAAAAATCAGAAAATCGGGAAAATATCGACAGTTAATAAATAAAGTTTTGTATCATTTTTGTATGTATTTTAAAAGTTTAATTTTTTTAAGCCAATTATAATCATGTCGTAATTGATTGCAATAACGAAGTATCACTGTTTTAATCTTTAGATTCTAAGATTATGCAAGTCGAGATATCTCGACAACCATATTGAGTGTGTTTTAGATGACATAATTATTCATCGATTATGTAATCATGGCTTGTCTATATAAGCATATTTAAAATTCATAATTTCTTTGACCTGACGATGACAGTTATACCGTTGAAATTAATTATCTTTATTAATAATAATTTATATTTGTTTAATTATTAGAAATAATTTGTATCTTTATTGTTTTACTTTTTTTATATTTCTTTATTATTTTTAGTGCATAAACTGCATTTATTTAAAAATAATAATTCAGAATTTCTTTTTAATCAATAACGATTATTACCAAGTAATAAAATATTAAGTTTGTTTTTTGCTTAATGATTTATTATGTTTTTTTTAAGTGATATGAAAATTTACTAAAATTTCTTTTTTCTAATTAATAACAAGTTTCAAACAAAAGGGAAACAACGAATGGAATTAATTAATGAATTTTGTATTTTATTCGATGCATATTAATTTTTAACGAATTATTTTATAATTAATAGACAGTATTTTTATTTAAGGAGAAAATATACTATATTAATGAAATTTAGTCTTGTGAACGCTAATTTAATAAATTAGAAAAATAATTTTGCAAAAGTTTTTTTTAAGAAATTGAATATTGGCAAGAATAGAAGTAGTGACAAAATGATTTCAATAACATCCAAAGTTCAAAGTTTCCTATCGAATAAATCGAAAACAATTTTTCGATTGCAAGCCAATCTGGTTTATAAATTTAATTGTCACGGGTTTAAAAACTCGTACATTGAAGAGTAAGTAAAATAAGGATTTCAACTGATTTCCACCACGCAAATCTAAGATGCCTGACAGAGAGGCAGTAATAAGGCATAAGGAAATTATTGTACAAACTTTACCTCACATCACTATTTCAGGTACCGTAAACAGGAAATCTTTGAATCATACTCTTCAGGGGGTGGTTCGGAGGGCCAGACGAAAATATAAACGGAGACTAATTAACCAGCGATGTCTAATTGGGCTTGTAGAAGAACTGAAATTACTCAAAGATAAATGGTAAAAATGCACTGAGTTTGTGAGGTGTTGGGATAACACCAATTACTGAAAGTGGAAAGCAAGTAGATTCTTTCTCCAGAAAATGATAAGAAAATGGAAGCGTGATGCGGTGGAAATCCTAGGAGACCAAATTGGAGGGATCTTATCATTGAATGGAGAAGGTAAGCTAAAAGAACTGTTCACTGAATTGCGTGTCCTCTGCAACTCTCAGTCAAAAGAGAACACTCTGTGTACTCTATCGACTCCAAACAGGAAATCTGTGTTGGTGGAACACTTTGCCAGACTATTCAAGAAAGAAGAAAGGGAAAATATTACAATAGAGATGGATACAATTAGGGACAATTTGAATACCTCACCAACAACAGAGGAAATAGAGGAAATACAGCAGTTAAAGTGCAGAACCACCGCAGGATCAGATGGACTGATCCCGGAGATCTACAATTGGGGAGGAGTAATTATACTCCTGAGAGGAGTACTTCGGAAACATTTGGGAAGGAAACGAGGATAAACCTGCTTCTTGGAGAGAGTCAAAAGTCGTAATACTCTTTAAGGTCAAAGGCTCCCGAAATGACAGCTACCGCGTTATCTTTCTATTGGATTTTGGTGGAAAGATTCTGACGAAAATACTAGCAAACCACATCTTACCGATCTCTGAGGCAATCATCGACAATTGACAATTTGGATTCCGGCCAGACAGGGGGAACCAGCAAACTATATGTATCATAAAGAAAATCTAGGAAGAATTATGGTACAAGAATGTGCACACCTTTGCCATATTCATTGACTTGGAGAAAGTATTCGGTATTTTTAACAAAATTTAACAAAGTTTTACAAAATTATTTTTCAAAAATATTAATTATATTTTAGTGAGTATGTGAAATTTATTTCAGTTATAATAAATATTTGAAATGTAAAACAATTTTAATAAATTTTATTTTTTAAATCTTTAAAAATCATCCGTCAGAATCAAAGCAGCACATTTTGCATATTTATTCTAAAAACATCACATAGTCTCCTTAGAACATTTTTATGAATTTGTTTTGTCGCACTCGGTATTTTGTTATTTTTATTATATTTTATTAAAATATATAATATTTATTTTTTCCACAAGCTACTTTTTTTACAGAATGTTAAATTTTATTATTTAAAACATTATTTTAATAATTATAAACTTTAATATTTTATTATTTACTTAGAATATAATCAAGATACATATTTTAATTCTGATAAATTTAATAATAAATACAAATGAAAAATTAGAATTTATAAAAAAAATATATCCATCAATTAAAAGAGGTCCAACACGAAAGGTTTTCGACAATTCTGAATCTAAATGTGACGTTTATTTTTCTGTATTATTTATCCTCTATTACCCATTTATTAAACATATTTGCCTAATTTCCTAAACATGCTTCTTCAAGAGTGACTTGAGTATCTAAATGATAATACACAAATTATATATATATATATATATATATATATATATATCAATATATATATCAATACTGGGTTTTTATGTCAAAATAGTGTCTTTATGTGTACACAAAAGATTTCGCTAAGTTAGGGTAGGTATGAGAAAAAGAGATAATATATTCCTCTACAACTTTGGCTAATTATATGGTGAATATTAGTCACAAAACACAATATGAATGCATGTAATGATAGTTTTCTTATCGTTGAAACCTCAATGCACAAATTTAAACTGAACTAGAAATTGTAAAAATAGTTCACAGTTGTGAGTTTTATCCTTGTGAGGTCATCAAGTAACAAAATCATATATGTATGATTAGATAAATAACCATCTTGACAACATTGAATGAACTGAATGACCTCACACATATGCACTGCATCCATATATACTAAAGCTTGTTAGTTCATCACTAGGTAAATTTCTTCTTCATGTCACGGTACGTTTTATTGAGTGTTGGAGCTGATAGAGGCATATAATTCATATTGTTATTTTGAAAACATTTGAAATTTTATTGCAGATAAAGCTCTAAATGGAGTAATTTTCAAACGCCAGTGTTGAATTTCTGTCAATTATTTTTAGTTGTAGCTTTTAAAATTTTCTTAGGTTCTAAATTTGTAAAAAATGTTTTTCTTTACTTTTTTTAAACAATTCTGTGCAAGCATTTTAAAAATTATTTGGAGGGAGTGTCGTGTAAAGCTTTGTTAAAAAAGTCTAGTGACACCAATGTTAATGTTCAAACGGCACTCTCAAGAAATTTTTCAAGAGTTTTCGATTAATTTCACGCGATAGATTGTACAATCATCATTTCATATATATAAGCAACAAAGAAGCTAAAAATCAATAATCTGAAGATGACGGTAAAACTGTCGAAATATATTATCACAAAAAAATATTTTTCGAAATGGTATAGCTTTTGTTTTATTATTATTTAAGTTTAATTTTATTTAATTTATTTTTTATTCTTATTTAATTTATTTTAATTTAACTTTCTTTTTCAATTATTGAATTATATATTACATATGTAGTGTCCCACTTTATATCTACCCTTTATTTCTTTTGTATGTGTCTCAGCTTTCGCCATTGTTTTTCACATGTGTTGTATATTTTTTGTTTGTGACCTTTGTCTTTTTACGCGAGTTGTACTGACTCTGACAACATGTGATTATTCATTTTTGTTTTTTATCATTCTTTTAGTTAGTATAGCGACGTGAATGTTTATATTTTCATTTGTGATTTATTTTTTTTATTAATATCTCCTAAAGTTTCAAATGATAATGAGAGTGATGATCAGTTCTATGAAGCAGACGATGAATTAGTAATTTATCCTAATCAGTTAAAATAAAGTGAAAGCATTCGGTAACGATGAAAAATCTTTAAGTGAAGGCAACTTAAATATGATATTAAAAATGTTCTCGAACATGATTTAACTTATGAAGAAAATAATGCGGAAATAATAATAGCGAATAATAATTGAAGATCAATAAAAATATGGATTGCAGAAAGTCAAAATTCATT